>MU130942.1:19528-51606 GCA_015039435.1 Imleria badia
TACCTCTACTGTATGTCTATGTCAATGACTCCTTCTCAGTCCAGAAGAAGGTGAAACAACCAGTACTCACTGCGAGTACGAGCTATTACTAGAGGAGCTTAACATCAGCAGGAACGGGATGGGCATGGTAGACGGACCTTCACCTCCGGTCTCCCAAAGTTTCCAGTGGCCAAAAATACCTCTTGATTTGCGGAACGATGGTCACCCTCGACGCACTTGTAACTTTCTGTAATGGGGGAAATGGTGAAGTAGCCGTACATGCTGTTCGAGATCGGAGATCCCGAAGAATACAGTTGGTCCATGATGAATTTCGTGGAACTGTACGTGACCACTTGCATACGGTTGCCGAAGACGGGAATCTGCCCTAGTGCATTCACCTCGTAGGAGATGCTCCTCACATTTCCGAAGAGTCTCTTATTGTAGGAGTGTACAGTTCTGTAGCCGATGAGGATATGGTAGTAGTTGCCGAAATCAAATACCATGATGGCAGTTTGATTAGCGGGCGTTGCAATCTTGCCATCCAGTGGAACGCGCTCCTCCCGGCCCCAGCCTTTCGCATTCGTCTTAGTGTTGAACACGATTGCATTCTCGACACGGCGAAAACTGATGTGAAGGAGCAGGTTGGAATCGTTGTCCCAAAGATTGAGGCTAGTGTTGTCGGCCCCATGCTTCAAGTCTGGTGTCCGGTCATAGGAAACAGGCCAGAAGGCAATGATTCCATCGGTCGTGATGTCACTGCCCATATAAACATGATTGCCGATGTCGAGGGTGTAGCTGGTTGACATGGGGGACCGAGAAATTTGAGGGTGTTCGCGTCTTTTCCCTCAGGCTCTTACAGGTTCGTGGACCGCTATATACCCGGCTACGTCTTCTTTGGGGATGGGGTCCAGGAGGGGACGGTCGACGAGCGAGGGGAGCGGACGATGCCGCCGTGGAATGGGCAGGGCTTGGTGCTTGAGCTGGACGTCGAATGGCAGCTCATCCGGACGAGTCGGTTCTGAGAGCCGCGTTAGGACCGTAACCGGTGAAGTTGCCAGGGGGTGATGGATCCTGTGCACCATCGCGCTGCTTCTATGAACGGGCTTCTGGTCGGACTAGCTATGATCCTACTTTGCTGAGCTGTCAGATGAGTCGAGACTCGGACAGCCTCGCTGGCGCCCACGACGATATTGTCGCCGCTCCACCAGCGAGCACGATAAAAGAGCGGTGATGTCATTTAATTGCTGAGTTCGCCGTCCTACTACGTGGACGCTCGTCGTTGGAAGCACAGTAGGTTTGCTGAAACCTTCATGAGACCAAATACTCGCACGTCGTGTCGAGTTGGGCGTGAGTAAATCACAAATCCGATGATGGGCGGTCGGGAGTTGCCGATGCGGATCGTCGCCTCCCTAAAAGATGCCGAAAACTACTACGGTGTAAGGTTCAAGTGGTGGACCGCTGGCTGCGCTGGAAGTGGAAGCTGCTACAAGATTCATTGCTACAAGATTATAGCAACTGACGCCTCATGCTTCCCAGTGCCAATGGCACAGTCACAGCTAAGCGCTAGTATACCGGGGCAACAAACGAGCAGGTGCGTACCGCAAGGTCATTGGTCCGTGGAATTCTACGGTGAATGCACGAAGTGGGACATTCAGGTTCAAGGGACAGCACTCACAGGTCCTTATACGATCGAAAACCTGGGATATAAAGACCATCTACTTGCCACCTGCTCTGCCGCCTGTAACGCAGGGTGATAATGTTGTCGGCAAGCAGGCTGACACGGAGTGGGAAATTGCTCACAGAATCCGCATTCTCAACTACGCATGCACTTCCGATGGTAATAAGGTGCGTGCCCTGTCTCAGACTTGACTGTATATTGTCCTGATTCATAGGTGATCTTGTGCTTGCATGATAGTGCAGATTCCCGTCAACGATTCACATGCGAGCAAATCTGACGGACGCGTCCTCGTCTTGCATACTAGAAAAATACATGATTTACCCTTCATTTATTATATTTGCGTGTCTGTCACGGAGTAACGGATCCAGATGTTAGAATACGCTACACCGCCTTCCCAATATGATGTGTACTGTTTACTTTCTTTAATAAAATTCCTGATTTATTGTCCTATAGGGCCGTCGGGCCCTTTGCTGGACATTTAAATGCGTTGTATCTATGTATTGTGTGACCCGTAAATGCTTCTGATCACCAGGGACTGTTTACATTACCTCGCAGCAAGTCGATCGCCTCAAAAACGAGAGCACTGCTACGAAAAGATGCCTGGTAGCTACAGCTCTCAAGTGTGGCGCCCGGGACATCAACAATGGACTTTCCCCCTCTCCACTTCAATCGTTCACTCGCAGCATGGATAGCTGAAATGGACACACAGCATAGTCACGTTGTACTGTATAAACAATATGATTGATTTGTTCTCAAACCTGTACTGTGAATTCAAGTTCAAATGGCAAAAGCCCGATACTCGCTATTAATCGGCTCATACAAACGGCTGCCTTTCATTTCACAAAACACGCCAATATCGTACAAAATTGATCGCACACATAACACGGTAGGCAGCCATGACAAATGATTCCTTGAAAAGTACCGACTCCTCTTCTCCGAGTGACTCACACTGGCACGATGCTGAAGCGCTGCGCAACATTCGCGGCCTGAAATGGCTGCAGCGTCACCTGTTCGTCACGAATGATGTAGTTAGCCGGCGTTCAGCCACGAACTATAAACATTATCGCCCACCTGCGCGTTGGGACCGACATTCCATGCATTGGCAGCGTCATTTCCCGGTTGGATTCTGTCCACCATGTCAGCCATACATTTGTGGAACCACAGTCCAAACACCTACGAGAAGAAACCAGCGTTGGGGACGATGGCCCATTGCGTGGCCACCCCACCAGAGACCAGCGCAGCTTGTCCACCACCAGAGAACGCAAAGGTAGCCGCGGGGTATGCAGTGTTCCTAATAGTCCAGGTAGCCCCCACTAGTTGGAAGTCCCACTAAGGGATCGTGAGCCGTGGAAAAGAACCACGGCGAGGGACGTACGGTCTGGTTTGGGGCCCCGTTTGGGGCCAGAGCAGTGAGGGTGCCGCCCTGGGCGAGTAACGTCAAGATAGTCCCAGTGGTAGTCTGGATTCTGTTAAAACCAGGAGCAGGAGCGGCCATGATGAGATGTGTTCTCGGAAGTGTTCAAGTTATCTGAATAACCTAAGAGAAAGCAAGAATAGAGGGGCCTTATATGCCTTCTCGAATGAAGCTCAGCTCGAAATTTCGACGAGGTCGTTATGGACGATTTGGGAGGCTCCTAACGATGGGAGTGTCTGCCGCAATCTGATTATCGGCCCGCTCACTGCAAGGTTTAGCTTCTCACGGCCAAGACAGCTGGTATAGTCATAGCGCTCACCTTGGAGACCAATTTGGAGTTTCCGTCTTTGAAGTCTGGGTTCATCATTCATTGGACGTATGGCGACAAGATGCGTCCGAAATACAAATACCTCGTGCGAGTGATTCGAACCAAAGATGGTGCGATATGTCGGTCTGCTGGTAGTAATTCCTCGATCAAGCTGCCGGGCGCTCCGCAAGTCTGGCAGGCGACAATTAAGAGTCGAATGTCCTTAGTACAAACGTGTGCGGGGATGGCCCGAATCGGCACATGCATGTGATGATACGCTACGAACGTTGCGGCAGCGCTGCGCCTGAGGGAAAAGACTGCTTCGGCACTAGGGCCTGGCCAACTCCTCAACCACAGTGAGGGATTATTTCTAATGGATGGATTCGCGCCACCTTAGGGTATCCGCGCGTTGGAAATATCCTGCTTATCATCTAACTTGAATGGGTCTAAAATCCGAGGAACACGAACCCAGAACGGAGGGAGTGATTTTACCCTGCAGAACCAGACAATTTGCAACGACACTTCAAGTTTGGCACTGAGTCTCACAGTGAGGAGCTGTTTTCCTTCGATGTCTCTGCTGGCGGTTATTGATGCCAGCTTGAATGTCTAGTGGCGTTAAGTGTTCCATAATTCCTGGACCCCTGAGTTCAGGTTTCCAATGTTATCGGAAATGACCGGCCGAGTGGAGGTGTCCATGCGTCCAAATCTTGCGAAAAGATAACTAGGAGGTGATCGATAAGGAGGCGGAAATGAAGCGTGACCACAGTTCACATGTCACGTAATCTTGGTTCCAGTCTTCCAGATCATATACTCATCCGGTTGTGTATTCGCCCTGTGGCCCAGGAGAGAGACTCAGCAGGAGAGAGCGGCGTTCGAAGGTCAGCCTCTTCGAGTTCGTGAGGTTGACGATGTTGGTGGCCCGGGGTCACTTAGGTCGGCGCACTATGATAGTGCTGCTCACCAACTCGGACTCAGACTTACTACCTGAATTTCATCCTTAACATACTGTATCACGAACCACTCAGCTCATGATAGACTTCCTACTACCTTCAACATTTAACATACACTTCTCAAACACACGAGGTTCAGCTGAGAGATTCACCATCACGTCAACAACAACTGGAATAAAGACACCCGCATGCATCCAGCGTTCACTACTTTTAAAATGGCTTCAACAGCCAAAGCTGCGCAGTGTTGCCTGGCTCCACCATCTGCAACTCAATCTTGGTAGAGTGGTCAAACTCACTCCACACGAGCTCCCTGGAAATGCTGGACTTACACTTTGTTTCTGATTCAACGTCCAACACAGGTTTCCAAACTCGGAGCGGATCCTGGTGAAGAGAGCACTTAAGCTACGGCAGATGGCAATCGACGGTCTACTTACATATAGGCATTGTTCAACTCTGTGATCCTCCAAATTGGACGGGAGCTCGGGGAGGACGGACTCGTGATGATAGACGATCCCGAGGTAACGCTTTTAGGATCCTGGGATGATCTGGTGTACCAGTCACGCTGTGGGTTCTTGATCCACGCTATGCCATGCCAGTCTCCACTACCTCCCACTTCCCACTATACTGGTGCTTAACATCCGCAGGAACAGGATGGGGAATGGTAGACGGACCTTCATCTCCGGTCTCCCAAAGCTTCCAGTGGCCAAAAATACCTCTTGATTTTCGGAGAGAAGGTTAGCCTCGACGCACTTGTAACTTGCTGTAATGGGGGAAATGGTGTAGTAGCCGTACATGCTGTTCGAGATCGGAGATCCCGAAGAATACAGTTGGTCCATGATGAGTTCCATGGAACTGTACGTGACCACTTGCATACGGTTGCCGAAGACGGGAATCTGCCCTGGATTCACCCCGTAGGAGACGCTCCTCACATTTCCGGTGAGTCTCTTGTTGTAGGAGTGTACAGTTCTGTAGTCGATGAGGATATGGTAGTGGTTGCCGAAATCAAATACCATGATAGCAGTTTTACTGGCAGGCGTCGCAATCTTGCCATCCAGTGGAACACGCTCCTCCTTACCCCAGCCTTTCCCAACCGTATTAGTGTTGAACACGATTGCATTCTCGACACGGCGAAAACTGATAGTAAGCAGCACGTTGCTATGGTTGTCCCAAAGACTGAGGTTAGTGTTGTCGATCCCTTTGTTTGGGTCTGGTGTCCGGTCATAGGCAACAGGCCAGAAAGCAATGATTCCATCAGTTGTGACATCGGCCCTGAGATAAACCTGCGTGCTGATGTCGAGGGTGTAGCTGGTTGACATGGGGGAATATTGGGTTCGTCTGGCACCGAGGGTCAGCTGCGTGAATATCTTATGTAGGGTTTCGAGAGCATTATCTCGTAGGAATGACAAGGTCACAGCGCACCTTTTTCGGTTGGTGGATTACGGTCGTTTCCATGGACGGCCCGGGTGAATGGGTCGTCGCGTGGGTTCATTAAATTGCGCGGGGGTCTCCGGATTCAGGTCGATTACTCTTCTTGTTTTCCAATGCGATGGTCGGAGGAAAATCATGTCAATCTTGAGCGCTTGAGCGACAATCCTTATCGCCGCAAGTGCCCTACATCTCCCTTGAAGTCATGTATGGTGGTGCCACCAGCGCAGGCACGGAGTACCGAAGCGAGGGGCACGAGGTTCTCAGATCTCAATGCTCATCATTTATCATCACTGACAGCGGCGAACTGTGTAAATACGATCTGTCACTAGGTCCCGCATTGGGGTTCAGGGCTTCCCGGAGGGCCGCGCTATGAAAGAGCGTGAAATGTATAACCAGCTAACTTAATGAAATAACCCCTGACTCCGGTCCGATGCAATCTTATCTAGTCCTTCTTCTTTTCCTAATAAATGTTTTTCAAGACAAGAGGGTGCGCTTCTTTTCCCTCTGTCAGCGCGCAGCGCTGCCGCAACGCTCGTAGTAGCGTATCACAACATGCATGTGCTGATTCGGACATCTCCGCACTCGTTTGTACTAAGCATACTCGATTCTTAATTGTCACTTGCGGAGCGCCCGGCAGCTCGATCAAGTGATCGTAACACAACATAAGACCAACCTCCTTGCGGACGGAGCTACACTGACCATGTATAGCAGGTTTTTCATCAGAACGTGCTAAGAAAAGAATATCGCACCTTCTTCAGTTCAAATCACGCGCACGAGGTATTTGTATTTCGAACGCATCTTGTCGCCATACGTTCAATTAATGATGAAACCAGACTTCTAAGACGAAAACTCCAAATATGACCAGCTGGCAGCAGACACTCGCATCGTTAGGAGCCTCCCAAGTCGTTCATAGTGCGCTCGTCGACTTTCAAAATTCGAGCTGAGCTTCATTCGAGAAAGCATATTCTTGCTTTCTCTTCGGTTATTCAGATAACACTTCCGAAAACACATTCATCGTGGCCACTCCTGTTCCTGGCTACCACAGAATCAGGACTTCCAACGGAGCGTACTTGACGTTACTCGCCCAGAACGACACCCTCACTGCTCAGCCCGACAGCCCAGACACAAACCAGATCGTACGTGCCTCGCGGTAGTTATCTTCCACGACTCACGGTCCCTTAGTGGGACTTCCAACGAGTGGGGAATAACTGGACCATTAGGAACACAGGCTACGCCGCAACTATCTATGCGTTCTCTGGTGGTCTAGTCGCTGCGCCGGTCAGTGGAAATGCGGCGGCCACGCTGTGGGCCCTCTTCCCCAACAATGGCGTCTTCTCGTAGGTGTTTGCGCCGTGGTTCCACAAATGCATGACTGACACGGTGGACAGAATCCAGCTGGGAGATAACTTTGGCAATGCATGGGAAGTCGGTGCCAACGGGCAGGTGGGCGATGATGCTTGTAGTTTGTGGCTGATCGTTGGCTAACTGCATCATTCGTGACGAACAGGTGACGCTGGGTGCCACTGATTTGCAGGAGGCTGCGCAGGAGTTCGCTATCGAGTGAGTCACTCGCAGAAGTGGAGCCAGTACTTTACAAGGAATCATTCGTCATGGCTGCCTACCGTGTTATGTGTGCGATCAATTTTGTACGATAGTGACGTGTTTTGTGAAATGAAAGGCAGTAGTTTGTACGAGCCGATAAATAGTGAGTATCAGGCTTTTGCCATTTGAACTTGAATTCACAGCACAGGCTTGAGAACAACTCAATCGTGGATTGCTTATACAGTACAACGTAACTGTGCTTTGTGTGTGCTGTCCATGATGCGAGTGAACGATTGAGGTAGTACAAGTGGAATAGTACAAGTGGAATGGGGGAAAGTCATATTGTCGATGTCCCGGCGCCACACCTGAGAGGTGTAGGCTAATGTCCAGGTACCAGGCATGCTTCGTAGCAGTGCTCTCGTTTTTGAGGCGATCGACTTGCTGCGAGATAATGTAAACAGTACACGTATTGGGAGGGCGGTGTAGCGTATTCTGACATCTAGATCCGTTACTTTCCATGACAGACACGCGAATAAATTAAATTAAATGAAGGGTAAATCATGTATTTTTCTAGTATGCAAAACGAGGACACACGTCAGTCAGATCTGCTCGAGTGTGAATCGTTGACGGGAATCTGCACTATCATGCAAGTACAAGATCACCTATGAATCAGAACAATATATGTACAGTCAAGTGTAATCCAGTTTGAGACAGGACCCACACCTTATTGGCATCGACAGTCCATGCGTAGTTGAGAATGCAGATTCTGTGAGCATTTTCTCGGCATGAAATTACGGTGTCCAGCAGCGCGAAAGCTCACGATTTGGTTCCATTTCCGTTATCGACGATTTTCCACTCCGTGTCAGCCTGCTTGCCGACATCATTATCATCCTCGTTACAGGCGGCAGAATAGGTGGCAAGTGGATGGTTTATATCTCATGTTTTCGATCGCATAAGGACCTGTGGCTGCCGTCCCTTGAACCTGAATGTCCCACTTTGCGTGGATTCAATGTAGAATTCCGCGAACCAATAACCTTGCGGTACGCACCTGCTCGTTTTGTTGGCCCGGTATAGCGCTTAGCCGTGACTATGCCATTGGCACTGGAAGCGTGAGACACTTCCCTGAGCCAGCTGCTATAATCTTGTAGTGATGAGAGACGAGAAAGATGTTGATGATTGGTCTGGGTCTGACTGAGTGTTCACTGTTCAGTCAATGGAAGAAGAAAACATGATAGCAGTAGAGTATAACTTACTCCCGTTCGGCGGTCTTGGAAGTGTGTAGGATAAGCAACGGTTTTCTGGAAGGTTCCACTGCCAGCGGAGCCAACGGTCCACCACCTGTGTGTCACCATAAATCTTACACCTTAGGCCCCGCGTCTGGGTCACGCATGTTTTCTCGGGGTACGTCAGCCCCTTGTCGCCCTCGTCTGCAAAGACGGCGTGGGGATAGGCCGGGGGAGCGACGATCGCGGACGGGTCGGATGGTCGCTTGAGGGTCGCGCGGGTGCAGCCATGTCGTGGCAGGGAGTCCGAGAGGGGAGGCGCGCGTGGGGCGGGTGAGGGCGCCGTAGGCGGATATTTGGTCGTCGACTGGAGGGAAAGAAATTAGGGATACACATGCTCATCTTCGGATCTACTCACGCCCGGGGCAGCGTACTATCATATCAACGAGACGAGTAGAATTGTTTGGGAATCCCGACAAGGTTTTAGCAACTTGAAACGAACCTATTTGTGCATCCAATGAAGAGTGTCCATGTAGTAGGACACTGACTCATTACAGAGTTCAAACGTTCACATTGGACGCAGCATCTATTGCCCTCAAGGCACATGCCAGTGTGATTCTCGGATTTCGAAGTGGAGTGGGGGAAAGTCCATTGTCGTCGGTCGATGTCCCGGGCGCCACACTTGAGATCTTGAGAGCAGTAGACTAACGTTCAGATACCAGTAATGTTTTCTGCTCTCGTTTTTGAGGCGATCGACTTGCTGCCGGTTGATGTAAACATACACATATTGGGAGGGGATGATTAGCGCATTCTGACAACTAGATCCGTTACTCTCCGTGACAGACACGCAAGTAAAAAAAAATGAAGTGTATATCACGTATTTTTCTAGTATGCAAGACGAGGACACAGGTCAGTCATCGGATCTGCTCGAATGTGAATCGTTGACGAGAATCTGCACTATCATGCAAGTACAAGATCACCTATGAATCAGGACAATATACAATCAAGGGTAATCCAGTTTGAGACAGGACCCGCACCTTATTGGCATCGACAGTCCATGCGTAGTTGAGAATGCAGATTCTGTGTGCATTTTCTCGGCATGAAATTACGGTGTCCAGCAGCGCGAAAGCTCACGATTTGGTTCCACTTCCGTTATCGACGACTTTCCACTCCGTGTCAGCCTGCCTGCCGACAACACTATCGCCCTCGTTACAGGCGCCGGAATAGGTGGCAAGTAGATGGTCCTCATATCCCAGGTTTTCGATCGTATATGGACCTGTGGCTGCCGTCCCTTGAACCTGGATGTCCCACTTTGCGCGGATTTAACGTAGAATTCCGTGAACCAACTTGAATGACCTTGCGGTACGCGCCTGCTCGCTTGTTGTCCCGGTATAGAGCTTGGCGGTGACTATGCCATTGGCACTGGGAAGCATGAGACACTTCCCTGAGTCAGCTATAATCTTGTAGTGATGAGAGGCGAGAGACATGATGATTGGTCTGTGTCTGAGTGTTCAGAAGGAAGAAGAAAAAATGATAGCAGCAGAGTATGGCTCACTCCCGTCGGTTTTCTGAACTCCCAGCGGAGTCAATGGTCCACTCAGGCTGTGTGTTGGCACCATGGGTAGATTCCCGTCGGCAACTCCCGACACGATCTATTCTCCATCAAGAACGGGGCCCGATCGTACGCTTATTAGTTTAGTGGGTGGCCGCTTTGCCGCTTCTGGCTTCAGCGAACCTATTTCTTCGCTGCGGACATGGTGATTGCTCATGAACGGGCTTCTGTTCGGGCTAGATATGATCCCCTCTGCTGAGCTATCAGATGTTGGGAATCTGGACAGCCTCGCTGACGCCTACATCGCATTGTCGCCGCTCCACCGAGTACGATAAGAGAGTGGTGATGTCGTTCAACTAATGAATCAGTGTTCGACTACATTGACGCTCGTCATTGGAAGTACAGTAGGTTTGCTGAAACCTTGTCAGGATTTCCAAACAATTCTACTCGTTATTGTATGTACCTCGGGGGCGTGAGTAGATCCGAAGATGAGCATGTGTATCCCTGATTGTCTTTCCCTCCAGTCGATGACCAAATGTCCGCCTACGGCGCCCTCACCCGTCCCGCGCGCGCCTCCCCTCTCAGACTCCCCACCACGGTATGGCCGCACCCGCGCGACCCTCAAACGACAATTACCCTCTTCCACCTCGACCCGTCCGCGAGCGTCGGCGCCCCCGGCCTGTTCGACCACCTCCACGCCGTCTTTGTAGACGAGGTCGACAAGGGGCTGACGTACCCTCAAGAAGACATGCGTGACCCAGACGCGTTCAGGGCCTATTTCTTCGCTGCGGACGTGGTGGTCGGTCTCCGCGTCGTCGGCTCGGCCGCGCTGGAGGGGTGTGCTGTGAGCGAGCCCGAGTGGGAACGATGCGTAGTGCCGCGCGAGGTCGAGGTCGATCTGGAGGGTGTGAGGGCGGGTCGGTCTTGGGACGAGTGTGTGGTCGGATTTTACTATGTACGTGCTCGTCTGTTTGTGCCTACTACCTCGCTGGCTGGCTGGGCTTTTGGATGCCTTCTCGTTCTGGTGCCGTCGATCAATGGCCCTGTTGGCGATCGTCTGAGCACCCTAACACAAACGAACCTCTTTCTGGATCTTTCGTTGACCGTGTCGCTGATCACAGCTGTCCTCTCTCCATTTAGGTGAAACCCAACTATCCAGGACGTTCTTCGCATGTGAGTCTCATCCCCTTTCCAGGCTCTACAACTACGCCATCCAAGAGGATCGCGGTACTTGGCAGCTGCATACCGCCCCTTAAACGTGCGGGACGCCCATATTATTAACCTTGCAAGGCCCGCATGATACCCAGTACCCACTGCCTGAAAAGGAAGGTGGGCTGGCCACTAGCCAATCAAACGAAGCGATTCGTGTTCGAATTGCCATACATGGGTGGGTACGCCCAAAATAGCCAATAGCCCACTTCTACCGCCATTTGGTTTTTGGTTTTTCATTCCCGTCTTCCAACGTACAATGACCGTACTGATCAGCCCACCTCGCTTTCATGGCTAGATCTGCAATGCGGGCTTCGTTGTCCCGCCGACCCACCGAAACGGCGGTTACGGCCGCGTCCTCGCGCGATCGTATTTGTATTATGCACCGCGGTTGGGGTATGAGGCGAGCGTGTTCAACTTGGTGTATGTGAACAACGTGGCGAGCGTTCGGTGAGTTTTTGGGCTTCTGGTGTCTGTCTCTCACTCTCCTCTCACAAATACACTTTCTCTCGTTTGCGCGTGCGTTGTGGATCTGGACTGACGCCCCTCCAAAGGCTCTGGGAGAGACTCGGTTTCGTCAAGGTGGGGTTGATCCCTAGGGCAGGAAGACTCAGACGGACGGACGGGCCAGGCGAAGAATACGTCGATGCATGGGTGTTTTACAAGCGCTTCGACGATGGTCAAGCTAAAGGGGACGTTTCCGAGTCAGTCTCGTGAGGGACAGCCTGCTGTATCCCCGACTGCGAGGGTTACTGTCATTCTTGGGTCCTGTGGGTGTAGGGACGTAAGTTGTGTAGCTCGTGACATGATAATGGCTGTCCCACCCCACTTAATAACGTATCACGAGGGTCACAAGGTCATCAATGTTCCACACGACCACTGCATGCTGTTTTCAGTCCTACGTCTCTCAGATACAGTATGTATATGATGAGGTACAATCGCTCCGAATCAGTGGCACTCGGGAAGGCGTAAACTATACTCTAAAGATTCCTGATTATCGCGCGGATCGGAGATAGGATGATCCTGATACAGCAGATTAGGATACAATAGGAGCAGCTGAGCGAGTACTGGGTCAGAGATGCACCGAGTTGGAAAGTGCAGCCTAAATCGGCATGCGCAAGCATAATTTGAAGGGCTTCCTCCCCAGGAGGATCGACCGCCGCGGGGACGATACGACATCACGGGCGAGGTACTGCGCCAAGTGTTTTGCTTGGTCTGGGCAAAGTAGATCCCTTGGGGACTGGGGACTGGCGTCACGCCGCTCGTGTGATCCTTCTGATCCTTCTGATCCTTCATGATGATGGTGGTGGTGGTGGTGGGCGGTGGTGGGCGACGATGAAAGGACAGGTGGGGCGAGGGTACGAACGCCCGGGACGCGCGACGAACGTGTTTGATTTGCGCCATGGCACGGATCGTCGCAGGACCGCAGCATGGCACAGCGTCCAGCGACTCAGCGAATCAGAACGATCGAGGGTGTGGGGCGCGCGTAGGGGGCTATCATGATGTGTCCTGTGTACAATTATGTATACCTGTATCAGTATCACCCTCAGGATGGTCGCCCCCTCAACAGAGGAACGCCGGGTTCGATCAGGATGGGCAAGGGAGCCCATGAATCCATGATCTGCTCGTGGCGTGGGTTGCGCACAGCGGAAAGCAAGGGAAGGCGAGGACTCGGACAGGCGCGCCCATTTAATGTCCACACTGGCATCGTAGAATCAGCAACACTGGAACACTGGAACAGTAGCACGGATGGAGGCCATCGATCACTGTGCGCGGTGGGCCCCGTTTTAACGAGGGAACGGGGGTTGACGGAAAGGAGGGTAGAGTTAGGGCTAGGGGGAGACCCGCCTTCGGGATCGGTACGCGTTCACATCACGAATGTATGATGTGGTCCAGTTCGAGGCGTCCCGCGATCCGCTGTGCATCGCTCCTTTCGAGTGGAATAGGCAAGTTGAAAGGTCGAGGGCGCAACACCAGCTGCGGTACCGATACACACAGATGGCACAGAACGGGGGCACCACAAAAAGAGAGGCTGTTCAGCGAAATTTTACTGTAGAACGATGACGAGACCGCGTTGAACCTATGCCGACGACTGCGGGTCAAGACTCAATGAGGGTCTCGAGATCAGAAAGTAAAATTGGAACTACATACCCATCGACCTCGCCTCCATCCATCTCATAGTTCGCAGGGCGGTGTCAGCGTGCGGAGTTGTCGTGGGACGCCTGTGAAAAACGGGCTCTGAAGTGCGGACCGTTCGCATGCAATCAATGCCGCCATCATGATACATATATCTTCGTATGTAGCCCTCATAGGACGGATGATCAATGTCGTCGTCGATCGTCGTGAGGCAAGGGACGAGCGTATCCATGTTAACCATCACCGTCGCACAGCGATCAAACGCTAAATCAAACATTGAAGTCCTACGACAAGCAATATGAATTGGCCAAACCAACTATGGCGTATGCGTACACGCAGAAGAGATGGGGATCACAAAAACTGTGACACAACTCCAGATCCAACACGGGGGCAGAGACCCTCGTCGAAGAGCCACTTGTTCGTGTAAAACGCGCATTCGCGGAGCATGCCAAGGGTGCTGTGGGCGTCCCGAGGAAGAGCTGATTCGCATCTCATATCGCCTCAAATGCTGTGATGGAAGCAAGGACTCACTGCCAGTGAGTCACTCCTTTACGGTCGCTCCATAATATGAACCGCCCATTTCAACGTTGGCCATTCGTAACGCTCCGTTGCATGACTCGCACTTGCCACGGGGCCTCGTGTACATATACCAGGTCAAGTGCCATTTATCCTTGCAAAGGTACAAGGTTTAGTACCTGGCCACGAAATGGAGGTTGGAAGGGGATGCTTAGGTACATTGTATTTTGCAAGAGACTGTGAACCCTGGGAGATCGCCCATAATGGACGGCCATGAGGCGGTCGCGTGTTTTCTCCTCGACGAATGGGAGCGCTCCCTGGACACAAGGCGGTGTTCATGATCGTGGCATTGACATGACATCAGGGGTGGGTGGATTTAACCTTTAACAATCAGCGAGAGATCCCGGCCAAGGAACGCTTTTTGCTGTGGTTTGAGCGCTGCTCCGTTGTAGATTGACGCTACGGGGGTAGAGCAAGCCATATAATACGTGCCATCCTGTAGGTATCATAGCGATAACGTGCTGTCTCTGGAACAAGGCCACCAACAATGTTGTCTTGGGCCCGGTGGCATTGTGAAGACGGGTCACCTTTGACACGGCGAGCGTTTCATCTCGTGCGTAATATGTTTTGGCCACGTAACACAAGTCCATGGCTTTGAAAGAACTTTGCGGACCGGGTGTGACTGCCTTATCCTAGCCACTTATCGCCATGATTGTGGAGATTCGCAAGATTGCAGCGAGTCGTCGTCGTCGTACGCCAGTAGATGGAAGATGTTGGGATGCACCAGAGCCTTACCGAACAGCACCACTGAATGAGACTCTAAAACCCCCAAAAAAGTCAGAGATAACTCCATCGAGGCCCATCTTTTTTTTTACTACATGAACACGCGCTGGCTACCTAAAAAGGATGCTGCGCTTCCAAGGGTTGGCGGCGAATGAAGTATGAATAAACGATCGTCCGCAAAGGGCAAGTTCCAACAGAAACGTCTGATCGAACATGTTGTAGCCGGATTTAGCACTCGGTTTGAGCCCTCCAAACACGGCGTCTTTCCCTGCTCGGGTTTCAAGCGCAAAGGGTCGTTCCAGCAACAATGATGCCGCATCAGCCTGGAGCACCGAGCCCTCTACGTTATTATTGTCGGTGCCGGGCTGTGTCGGTGTTACCTCAGAGACGATGCCAAACGGAGCGTCACAATCAGTTCCTCTGCCGTTGGTGTCATTGTCAACTGATGCGGCGTATGCGTTGACATTTGTGAGAAAGGGCGCTTATCCCCGCACGAACGAAGTGTAACGTTTCACCACATACTTGTTGTTTCTTTATTGTATTCAGCAAAACTTGTTCTTTATGATGTACATATGCCTACGAAAAAAAGTATGCAGCTATTGACACAACATGAGTATGCGATGATGCCCAATGGGAAATGAAGCAGAGTAGGTCCGTCGCCAACGGCACTCCATGTCGCCCACCCCAAGGCATGATCGGGGCAGGGTATAGATAGGTCCTTAAATAGTGGGTAAGCGACTTGGGAAAACTGTGTGGGTGGCGAGTATACAATAGTCGGCATCGTCTTCAAGACGACCGTTCTAGGCGAATAACGTGAGCTACAATAGAAGTTGATTACCACACAGAGGGAGAAGCGATAGCGAACATCTTGCTTTTTGAATGAACGACAGTGATGGCCTCGGCCTTTGTGAGACCGGGTGACGACGCCGCCGACACGATCTTGGCAGTATAATCCTCGATGCCAGGTGGGGTGGGTGGAGACGCCGACGACGCTGGGGACGTCGACGGTGTGTATGAGCCTGATGGCGTGTCGGGGGTGGTTGGGGGAGTGATATACGCAGCGGAGGGATTGGGGGGAGGGAAGGCCGACTTGGGTGGCGAGGGATACCGCTGGCCATACGAAGGCGACGGACTCGTACTCGACACCGCCGCAAACGGGTTGGCGGTGGGTGGTGGCGTCGATTTCTTTGTCGATGGGAGGATATAGGTGGGGTAGGGACCGGGGCCGACAAAATCCTTGCGGATCATCTCCTCGAATTCCCTCAGGGTGACAGGATCCACGTTTAGCTCCCACTCGAGGTACTGACACATCTCTCGCTCCATCTGGTTGATCTCGCGTAGCTGGAACATGCCTTGAGCGACGATGGACCACGACTTGTTGGAGTACGTGTCGTCGCAGATCACCTTGGACGCGAGCATGAACGCGGAGATGAAGAGACGATGACCCGAGGATCCCCGAGCAGTCGGGAAACGCGCCTTGAGTCGCTGGAGGAGGACAAGAGCGGCGAACGTGACAGACGAGTGGAGTTTCGTCCTGTGGAGCGCATACGCAATGAAGTGGGGGAGTTTGACTGTCGAATTCGATGAGGAAGGGGGGTACTCCGGGCAAGCAAATAAGTGGGTAATGAACCGTGCGCATAACTTTGAAGATTGCTCGTGGCCGTAAAAGGGATCCTGCCTACTAGATGTGGGCTGTGTCGAGGGAGGTTTGGCCGAGGGTGCCTGAGAGGCCAGTTGAGAAATTTTAGACCAAGATGCGGGTGTCATGACTCACGGGTTGGGGGTATTGTACGCGGGGATGAGAGGCGTTGTGGGTAGACCTGTACGGCGAGGGATGACTAGCGGGTACAGGACCGAGCACGGCAGCCATTGACAGACAAGAGGTGGCGCTAGAGAAAGCAAGTGCGATAGAGGGCTAATAGTTCGGAAGCACTGCTGGGGAGAAGACGAGTGAGTATATAAATTGCAAGTCCCTGAGAACAGACACCGATTTCAGATCTCCCAAAATCTTTTTAAAATGGTTGCGTATTACATAATTAAAAACGTGCCGAACCACCCAGCCGAGCGAAGCCACTGCACGGTTGGGACCTGGCCACCGCGCCGGCGCGGCATTTATTATTGGCACCGCCAAAATAATCGGCTGCTCCGTGGAATGAAACAATGGAAAACTCACCGTGGGAACAACTCAAGTACGTCTCTCCGTGGTGCTGCCTGCACGCTCGAGTTCGCTTGCTGCCTCGAGGACGGGAGAAGGGAGCCTTGACAAATATCGTTATCCACCAGGCGTGGGCGATCGGACACACGGCGGGCTCTCTGTAGTCGGATCGAGAGGGCGATGATACTGGTGTGCAGAACAGGTCAAAATGCTGAGCCCTTCACCCCCTTCTTTTATACTCGGCGCTGAGGGGACAAAGGCCCCTTGAGGCTGATGACAACAACCTCCGCTGAATGGTGGCAGTCTCTCCCAAATCGTCCCACAGAAGCCTCTTCCGGTCGGATGCGATCCGCGTCGCACCAAAATGCACTGCATTAGCCCCAAACCGGTTCGGTTCATCGCTTTTCTCGGCCTGCAAGCAGCACCCGTCCCGAGCGAGCTATCGGTTCTCCTTCAATGTTCTAGCCCATAGTCTCAGTCTATGACTGACGAATGACCATCAATGATCTCGCTTTTGCGACATGAGCGGATCGATAACTCGGGGACTTTCTCCTGACAGCTGGAATGCATTCTCTCTCTGGTTCAGTTCTGGATAGCAGTACTACTCCTATGGAGCTTCATAATCATTTTCTCCAACCGATTATCCCGACAACGCACTATACTGCGCGCCCCCCGGTTTCAGGCGAGCAAGGGTGTGCCGGAACTTGTCCTCACTGCCATTTCATTTTCATGCATCTTGTCCAAGCCGAGGGTATTGCCCTCCCGCCTATGGATGTCATTTCCGTTCGCACACTCGATTTCGGCTAGCTTTACCAAGCATCCTCGCTGTCCCTGAGCTTGTCATGTGTGATCCTTATGAGTCAACGACAGCAACACTACATAAACTTGCATAGCACCCGTCCTACTTGCTCTCCCGTCTGCCAAATTGTCAATCACCTCAGCGCTCAGTCATTCACTGACTCAGTCCATTCTGAGTCGTTCTCTTTTATTCCACTTGCTTACCTATCTTGACGTCCCTCGCCGTTTCTGTCCACGCCTCGTGACTCCACCCCACATGTGCGGAGAATCAGATCCTTGATGGTTCATTTCAGACAACTATCCTCGCTTCTGCCTCGCATATCAAGCCAGGCGTGAGTTTCCTTTCAATCCGAATCTGTTTTTACGTCCAGACACGGACTCGGCGTGTTATGGGTGGCGTTTGTACGTGGTTGATAATCACTACATCATCCCACTCCCACCCCATCGTTTGCAAGACAATACTCGCTAGCCCCGACTTTGATCAGGACTGCCAATGCCATCACCTCATCGGTCCTTGTAGACGGTAGGCTGAATCGTCCTAACGTCAAACTTGACGGAAGAAATCCCTGTGATCCCTCACTGACACCTTACCCTGTCTCCTGGGTTGTCTCCCGCATCACCTGATCGAACCCTTTGATCGTTATCCAGTGGCGAGGCAGCTGGGTCCAGAGTTTGTCTCAACTTCAGATAAGAGCACTAATATGGTCAGGTCTCCGGACATGGGAAGACGTCCGTCCTATTTTGGTATTGTTGGTACCCATGATGACGCCGTAAATCAATCATGGGTGAGAGGCTCGACGTTCGACGTACGGGAAAACACACAGAGAATCCGCACGTATTTGGTTGGCTGTTGTCTCCGAGCTGAGATATCATGACTTCCGTGCGACCTTGCGGCCCTTCCTTTTGTTCCTCTAATCTGATCTTTCGTTTACATCCTCCCAAAACCCAGCGATCAAGCCCCGGTGTTTGGCCTGATTGTCCGATTATCCAATCGCGATGCCCGGATGAGCAACGTTCCGCCATCCAACTCCGAGTTGATACGGATGACCGATATCTTCAACAGTCGTTGGTCGCTATTCGTGCAGATGACGCCATCGCTCGGTGTTTCTCTCATTCATATTCATATCCAGCGCAGACTGCCAGCAGCGTCTGATGTAGCAGGACAAATGGTATCAAAGATAACGCCCAGTCATTAACGGTGAGCATGACGAGCCTCTTTCTGCGCACAGCCCTACGGTATGTATAAGCCTCGGAGAACTGGAAGAAGACCTTATCGCCATGTAGCATGAAGTCATATGCGCCAGTTGTCTCCTGCTTCTTCATACACGGAGACTGTTTTCAACATGAAATGGCTCCAGGATGCTTTCGTACGCGACAAGCCAAACCAGATCAGTTTGGATGTGCAATGCTAGTGTGCGCGACGACCCGAGCGAATTCCAAGTACCTATGCAGTCTCGGGGCGCGTTACAGTTTTGCCAGAGTTGACAGCGGTGGCAACGTCGGACAGCAGCGCGGACCCACCACTAGGGACGTTTTCAGTTTCCGCTTGACAAGACAAACGTCAGTCGATCGGTGGCGGTTGTCCTCCCGCTGTCCGTAATTAAGGCAACTTGAAAAGCTCCCAACCTGAGCCGACAGGGCTTAGTTATCAGAGTGTCAGGTGACGTTTTAACGACAAGTCGCAACGTACTGTACATAAATACTGTCAGTGATACCTCCGTGCTCATGTGTGGATCGCTGGGCGTTGAAGCTAGCGATCGATTTAAGTCGTACGCTGTTATCCAAACTCGCGATGTGTTCACCAAGTGTCCAGAGTCTGGACGTCTGCTAACTGAGAATCACGTTGCAGAATCTTCACCCTGATACTCAAGCTTGACGACGGGTCATTGCCAACTTGTCAAATGGAAGGTTGACTTCAAGGGTCGTAGCATCGGACGTTATTCAAGTGGAACGTATCAAGTACGTGCGTTGAGTACATGTCGGTCACTCATCGACATGACGACCCGTTTCCCAGTGGTTCAGTTCTGAAAGCCCGGCGAGCGAGCTGACGTCGTGCCGGCCGCCGCCCGCGGGTTCTGTTTGAAGCCCTCCATGCCCTTTTCGGTGACCTGTCGGTACACGTTGCTGATCCAGTACTCCCACTTGAGCCTCACCCTGGGAAGGATCTGACGCGTCGATAAAACGTCCGTCCTTGATTCTCTAAACCACCCTATTTCGATACTAGCCCAAGTGTTGTGGCTACTGACGATGACTTGCTAGTGTGTCTTGCGTTGACGTTGACGCGCCGCAAGTATGCGCCACACTCGGAGGCAGGCGGTCGCGGAGTCCCCATAAGTATTAGTGCCAAGGCTCGGGTCATCTCAATTGATGCGGCTGACACGTGCCTGACCGTGGCGCGCTCGCACAGGGTTGCGGCTCAAGGTCCCTTGTTCAGTCCGCTGGTTCGTTTCATCCTCATACCTCACCATCCCTTCCGAACCAATAAAGTACATATCACTTTCTCTCTGACAGCATCATTTCAGCGTTTTTTATACAAATGAAGTTGTCAGGGGCTTCCCTCCGCCAATGACTACCTAAGCTACACAGGATCGACCCTTCTTGGGGCCTTGCTTCACCGCACCAAATTCATTCCGACGTTTCCTTTCCAGTGTCTATGACTCGTAGTTCTTCATATTCATCGTGACTTCGATTGTGGTTAGTTGGTATATCGTATATCGGTACGTTTGACTTGCGTCATGTTGAGCGATATGAGTCCGTGACACCTTGATGGTACAGCATGGCCCGACATGGGCGCCCTCTTGCTTCCGATGATCGTATCACATCAACGTGAACGAACAATGAACAATGAACACCAAGCTCTGCAGTCTCCTCCGCCTGGGATGGATCTGTCAAACATGCCGGCATATCCGACTGCTATGGCGATGAAAAAGCTCGCTGGTGCGTTCCGCTTTGTACGGAGCGGTGAGTATAGGTTTTCTTGGCCACCTTCATACCTCAGATCACGCGTCGAGATGGCGTTCCTGGAACACGCCACGTCAGCCTTTGCGCGCGTACGGGGTACATACGATATTGGAAAGAAGACCGTCGACGTCACGTTGACTGTGGTTCTACCATCGCCCCTGGGTTCATTTGGTGCTATAGCTTGCTCGATGTAATGTGAGCTGATACCGATGACCACTATACATACTCCTTCCGCCGGGAACCTCTTACGGTCACTGCGCAACACTGCCAGTGCACTTCGGCCGATGATCCCGTTTCCACGGATCATACCCAGGAACGCGTTCTCCCCGCTGAAACGCACTGGTGGCAGCCTCCCCTTGACTGCCATTCCCCTGTACACTGTGGGCTTGTATAGGACCGTTTTTCATATCGTGGCTGGCCTCCATGAAGATAAGGATGGCTGCAACGTTTTTGCTGATGTTTTCGAACTCACCGCCTTTATTCTGACCGTGGCTGTTGATATGCGGTCCGGTCTAGCTTACCGTAATGGCGGAGAAGATGTCTCAGCGGCTGGTCGTCCACCAGTGTGCTGATTCCGCGGAGGCAGAAGACAGGCGCTGGACACTGATCGAGGTCTAAACTGACTCTGTTATCTTATCATTCTTCGTTTTCTCAACATGTCCGCGCCGTTCAAGCACCGTGCTTCGCTGTCACCACGACGGACCCAACTACTCGGACCGAAACGTGCTGGCTCACTCGCTCATATTGGCTGCACGCCAGGAAGAGTGAAAAACACGTGGTGGAAAGTTCTCCTTGGAAGATGAAGAGGTATCAATTCTTGCACGATCTAGACCTTTTGCATTGATATTTCAACGCCAGCGAAGGATTTGGCCATGCGGGATATGTACAAGTGACTGTGACCATCCTCCCTCTATCCTGCGTGTGGCACGCGTGCGGCGTTGCAAAAAAGCAAGAACCGTGGCGCGCCTCGAGGCAACAAGGTTTGATGACAAGGGCACAAACGTGGAAACCTTGCCAGGTGACCCAGGTCACGAGGGGGGAAGGAAGCGGTGGCAGATACAGTCAAGTACATGGTGCTGTAAATTTTCGCGTTCTTTTTTATGTATGCCATCGCGCCACGACCTTACGACAATCTGATTGCGCTTCATCCACGTTCTGGGGTAGGAGCGCAAACGGCTCCGCTGGAAGAGACGCCTCGTGCCTCTATCGTGCATTGATTCTGTGGGAAGCCAAGGAGCGAGTCCAAGTCCAAGTGTTCTGAATCAATTTTGCAGCATGACCTCCTGAGGGCAATTGATCCCTCCGGCTTGGTCCATGGGAGAGGGAAGTGGCCTTGCCATTCATGTACCCTGTTCGACTCACGCATCGGACGAAAAGGCCGCGCGGAAATCGCCCGCACAGGGTCCAAAGCGATTATGCACAAGTTAATATAGCGAGATATAGATGGGGCATATGAATTTTGGGAACCACGCCATCACGACAACGGCGACTGGAGAATGGAAAATCGTAGTCTTATGGACAAGGTTGCGTTGTGTGATCCCCCCTAGTACATACGAGGTCGTCCCGTCCCGTCGTCTCGGCTCATCGATCGCATGTGATCCTCGAGTGAGAGCTTTGAGATATGAGGTGATGGGATAGAATGGAAGGTGTACTACACTGCATTGTAGTTGGGAGCACAATGGTCGCTACTAGACAAGGTAGTCCATCTGGCGAGAGTCATTGAATGTCGTCAAAGTTGCAATACCTTGTCTATGACCACGGAGGTGGTAGTTCAGAATCGTGTTGGATCTTCTCACACCTGCTGAAACAAACCCCGTTGTCTCCGCAGTTTCTTACCCACGCAAGTATACAGTTTTCTTTGTGGTCACCATACCAGCTGTCTCGTTCTTCGATGCTCACGACAGATCATGAGTTTTCTGTGACCAAGTACGGTGCTCGGCGGTCATTGGCATCTCCATTTCTCTAGCCTTCTTCGCCGAGGCGCACCAGTTCGTGCGACATGAAGAGACGTCCAAGCCAGCATTATGCCTTCCTGAAGTCCTGTTGACACGTCGTCTTTCCGCGAAAGAACAACAACAGGAAACTTCTTTATCCGAGACGGTCAAAAAAAGCCTATCTCCGATCATGCGTTCACGCCTCCTTTTCACACCACGGCGAACAACTGCTCTCGGGTATGGGCGTACGTGGGTGGATGTCGAACTATGTTCAGCGGTGGTGTTTCCCTTGTCGTTTGCCTGCCATCGATTCGATCGTGAAGATGTACTGGAATAGGCAGCTTCTTTGCTGTCTTCTCCTTTCCACAGCACAGGTTGCCAGAGTAGCACTTCCTGACTCGGCGGCCTTCGTTCGATGTGGCGTGGAAGTAGTGTGCTTCTGCTCCTATGAAGTGCAGCTACTCAGCAACTAAGTGACTCGCTTTCTGTGTTGGAGTCTCGCGGGTCACCGTGTTCACGGCAGTGGCGATATGATCGCGGTGTTTGCAGATTTTAGATAGCACTGATATCGCTCAACAGTGCTTTGAGGCTTGTCTGACGGGTTTAATCTGTGAGAACCCTCTTCGCGGGGCTGTGTACCATGCCTAGCATAGTGCGGGAGGACTGAGGGTCTGGCCTAGGTAAGTAAACATGCTTCCTGCACACCAAATCAAGAACCTTGAATCACAATGAATGCTGTGCTTCAGATCGAGAGTGCATTACTGAGGCATGACTCCAGCTGCTTCGAGCTCGCCCGCGCGGGGGAAGGTCTCTTGGTATAGTCTCTATGACGAAGCAGCGTTCACTCCCCGGACGGAACAAAATGTTCCATGGAAGGTGATCGAGAGATCATTAAGGCCCCACGGCGCGAGGTTGCTGATGCTATTGTCTCGCCGTTGCGAGCAGGATTATATCGACTTTTGTCTTACTGCGAGACACTTGCGTTGGCATATTTTTGGGACACAGATCGACAGACATTCTGGAACCTTGCCACAGTATTGTCTAGACCCGCCTCGCCTTTTGCCATTTATTTCGGCAAGATATCCGAGTATGAATTCAACGAGGACTCGCGGCATGGTCTTGTTCAGGGACGTGACTGGAGAGAACCCATCAGCGGCAGCCTGGCATTATGGGCAGTGCCTAGGGATGATGGATCAGTTCTTGGATTCGGTGAGTTGCGAGTTGGTTTGCTAGCTGAACGTATGTCAAGCTTTTGATTTAGCACTCGAGTGGCGGGGACAGTCGCTCTGCGTTATGCACGTGGAACGTGCCATCTTGTGCTAGCTTGGCGCAGACAGGCCACTTTGGGAAAGATGAATACTGTCGGTTGCAGGATCAGTTACAGGTAGAGGCATGGATCGTTGGAGGTGTGTGCATTCATTCGCCCATCCCTTGGTTTCTGGAATGCCTGTATATTATGGGTACCGTTATCGTTCTATTTGACTTGTAGGTGACGGTTTCTGCCTGGAAGACATACTTGCATTAATGTCCGGGTTTGTGCGTACCTCTGCAAGGGTGCATGCCATCCAATGTCCATTAACTATCAACATTGTCATGAAACATTTCCTCAAGAAGAACAACGAAATAGAATGCGCGCACAGAACACTGTTGCCCGTTGCCTCCGCTGTACGATTGAATCGAACCAGAAGGGTGTTGTCGATTCGGTTTCCATGTCACAATATGTCCGAGCCGCATCTTCTGCAACGACCCATGGCCAAACTGGTTTGTCCTGCCAAAATCCCGTAGAGCGTAAAGTAAAACCAGCTGACTAACCTGGTTGAAAGCTTTCAAGACTAGCGCCGAGGAGCTACTTACTCCAAGTGGGAAAACCTATGGATGTTAGCCACATACCCAGGGGGTTATGTAATTCCGGAATCGCAATGATGATCACCTAGTACTTGTGGTGGTGCGTGTTTTATTCATGGAGTGGCTGAATGCATGCAAGTTGCGGCGAACTAGCAACAGGCCGTTCGGGCTCATCGGTTCTAGGCGGAAAAAGGCATTTGTCAACCTGCGCCGACGCAATGATGAGCGGTGAGGCGGGTGGAAAGCTTTGCAATCATCATGCCTTTCCCGTATGTGCGGTGGGCATCCTCCCACTAGGTCTGCCTCCGGGATTTTAGTACTGATGGTGGCGATGTCGTCTATAAAATGACGCACAGGGTGAGTAAGCAGCGCGGTAAAAGTCGGGGGTTTCACTGAGCCGTTTTTGTTCCTAGTCCTCGATCGAGTGCGCGTGCTTACGTGCGTCTGAACAGCGCCGGATCTTGAAGGGGCTGGTCGATTCTCCTTCTGGGGTAGACGTTCATCAAGTGCAGTCCGATTCCATGCCAAGGCTGTTCGCTGCGGATGTGGTGGCATAAGGGGGAGGATGTGGATGTGAGACACTGTTGAACATGAGGAGATGTATTGTGCGTGTCGTGTGCGACATGATGATGAATGGATCGATAAGATCTCCATTCTTCTTTCTTTTTAGGTATCTTGATGGGGATAGACGTCCCACTTGATTGTTAGGGGCCAGTGCCGCTGATCTGGGATGTTCACATCTGACATACAGTGTACTCCCTCTTAACACATACCACACCATCTGACATACATTAGGTGCTAGTCGTGTATTAGTATCATGTATTACGATGGTATGACAAGCACGGCCGCACGGCTATATACTAGGAGATCGGGGAATCACGAGCGAGCTCTTTTTCTCTGGCTTTCACCATCAGTATCGGCGTCTCCATCCGATTCTCCTTCGAAACTTTCCTCCCTTGATCTCTTGGAACTTCCGCTTCTGCTGCTTTCAGGAGTAGTCTGCAAGCTTTCGAAAACTTCATCGTCACTCTCCGATCTACGGACGGATTAGTTCCGAGTTTCAATACCTCGACAGCTAGCGTACGTACGCAAACGCTGAAAACGGCAGCGGCTTGAGACCATGTTTTTTATACAACTCGTTGGTTTCCCTCCACTTCTTTTCGTTTGCTTCCTTGCGTGCCGCCCGTAGCCATCCCATTCGAAGCTTGCGGTCTTGTTTCTGCATCCTTGCCGTCCCGTCCCAGAGTTCCCGTTTTTGCTTCATCTTGCCCAACAAGAACGTCTCGAGATATTCGCGCGTGACGACCAACTCGCGTGCGTCCGGCATCGCTTTCTCGAGTAAGGTCTCTGTACGCTTAAGGAGGCATCGATTTTCGGCGATGCGTGTTTCCATAGTTGGGATGGTATCGACGAGGGTGGTGAATTGGCGGAGGGCATCGACGACCATGTAGTGGGTTGGAGCGCCTTTGGGATAGTCAATGTCATGGTCGAAATCGTCGTCGTCGTCCTCTTCGTCTGCTCGCCAGCCGGGGTTTGAAGCCTCGGGCGGCGCATCACCTCTGTGTGTGTCTTCTCCTTCATCGTGGACTTGATGAGATGGTTCCGATGGTGGAGCGGGGGATAGTTCTCCGGAGACGGAAACGGGATAGTCTGGTACCTCGACAGACTCGGCGTACTCGTAGTCAGGCGCGGAGGCACTTTCGGGGTTCGTGTTGGACGGGCCAGCCACGGGCTCATCTAACCAGCACAAGAAGAGGGGTGAGGAATGACCTCGAGAAATACAACCAATCGTTTACCTTCAGGATAAAGAAGTTGTTCCAGGGCTTCCGAGGAGCTGGAGGGGGAGGGAGAAGCCGCCTCGGCGACTGGTTTACCTTTACCTAGCGGGGACAATTAAGCGGTTAGCAACAATCGCTAACGTAGGGTCCGATGTCATGCCTTTTAGATCCGTACAGTCTTCGGAATCTCCTGGTACCTGTGAGAGTGAGGCTAGACCTTTGCGGGATATCTTTAGTACGATTCGTTCCGGAGGCGCCGACGAGACGGATGGGTTGTTGGCATCTCTGAGGTCCAGTGTGGTGAGTACGTGACTGGTGCGTAAGAATGCGAAAGACACGTACTCGGGTACCGGCACGCCTCTGGGATGCTTTCGCATCAGTCTACGGATGATCTCTTCAGTCTTGCCGACGGCGCGGACGACTTCTCGCTATGAGACATGGCCGTTAGTGTCCACCACACGACAGGATCTACTTGGAGCAAGGGTGCATGCCTTGGCAAGAGACTGAAGTTGAGTGCGAGTGAGCTTGCGAAGTTTTGGGCTATCCATTGAGTGTTGTTTCGTGGTGGAGGAATCAACGTCGACGTCGATGGAAGAGTTGTCTCTGAATCGGTGGTCTAGTACTTCTACCGCTTTTGTCCGCGCTTGTTTTGTGTCGGGCTTTGACCACAGCTAGTGTGGATCCTACCTAACAATGGAAATCTCACTCTGAGACATGTGAATGGCAAACGCCGAGTATTGCTATTGTCGGCCACACACACCTGTATTGTTTGAAACAATCCACCTTCCACCTGGTCCACATCAGTGAGCGAATATTTCAGACCATCGAGCACTGCGTCTGGACATCAAGGTATACGACATGGTGAACCTCCGAGCCAAGTCCAAGGCAACTGCCCAGGAGACGAACCTGACTGAAGCAGCGCTTCGAAAACTCCCTCGTGCCGAGCTTCAAAAAGTCGCCATGGTATGCGTTGCACATTCTTGTACCAAGGTTCGTGCTAACGACGCGCAGGCCCACAAAGTAAAAGCGAACACGAAGAGCGAATTAATTATTCGACAGCTGTCGAGTCTCCAGACATCTAAGAAAACAAGGTGAGCAGGAAGAGCTGAACGCCATAGAATGGGGCGTTGATGCCATACTACATAGGCCCGCTAAGGATGATCCTGAGGAGGAGGGTCCATCACGAAAGAGATCGAGATTCAAGGGTGAGGATTAACGCCGTGGACTCTACTCCGTCATCTGACGCTATGTCGATCTTATAGGTCCTCAGTTGCCAGAGGCCGGGCCGTCAGATCCTCAATCAATACCCCCAGCGCAGCAAGCACCTACCGTGCTCTCCTACGACAAAGATCTTTTCAGCGGCACAGAATCCGAGATGACTGAGGAGGAACAACTCGACTTCGCCACACCCATCTCCTCGCGCTCGGAGACCCCTCCCCCTGCAAACGTCAATGACCTTACGCGCTGTGTCAAGATCATGCGAGAAATTTCTGCACAGGATGTCGCTGTTTTGAACGAAGCGACGGGCGTGCGCGAAACCGCTGCAAACCTTCGCAAAAGGGCAAGGGACGTTCGGGATCTTGTGAAGGCAGAAAATGGACGAAGAGAGCGGATGGAGACCTATTTTCGGTATTGGCAAGAAATAGAACCGAAGTGGGACAGACAATGGCTGTATGGAGAGAAAAAGGCGCTGGGTCATCAATAAGTTCCACGTCGTAGCGAAAGTTTACCAGACAGGGCGCACCGGTGTCACTTTACCCGCAGCCTCTGATGATACCGTTTGAGAACGGTGGGACAATCGCAGCCCCTCCGTAGACCTGACATGTTTAGTTTGAAGTTGACTTGGACTAATTTAACATACTTGTCGTCGTCGATCTCATGAGCTTGTTCAAGGTGGTCTGAGCGTTTAGCAAAACTAATTATTAATTTGACAAGTACTTAGCATATTAGTCATCCCCGCTCCCGCGTCCTGCCACCGTTGATTCGCTCCTTCTTGCCAATCACCGTCGTCGACCTCCGCCGTTCGTTTTCCATCAAAAATGCCTTTCGGCCTTACCATTGGGACTGAACGCGCCAACTCTCTCCAAGTGCGTACAAGATACCTTTTTTCTTGCATTTTTCAGCTGACTTGGCGCTTTTTTCACAGAATGCGATACAGGACGAGCTCATCAAGCGGGGCTTCAGTCCGGATGCTGGTCAGTCCTCCAAAACCACTTCCATGCACTCGAACGCTTATCCAGGGGGTTATACAGACCCAGTCATGGCCGAGTATATCACCATCATGATTATAAATAACAAGACTGCTGGTGCGTCGATGTTCCCCTCCCGACCTCGGGTACTTTGCATTGGTGGCATTGGTACTAACATTGTTTGCCACTACAGCTCAAATAACTTCTGAACTCGAAGATTGTAAGCATTATTCGCTTTGCCGACCTTTTCACGTCCAGCTGACCAGCCCTTGCTTGTTGTAGTAATTGGGGCCGACTTTGGTTCGTGTGACCTTCCTCGCAACTCCCATGTCCGTATCATTCGTGTCGTTACTGATAGTCTTTCAGATCCCAGCTTCACCGATTGGTTATTTGTCGAAGCAGCTAAAGGTGCTCCAGAGTCGGAAATACCACTAACATCGTCGTCCACCTCCCCTTCCCTCACATCAACGACCACGTCGAAACCCCAAGCCACATCTGAAATTCCCGTTCATCCACCATCCTCACCAACTGAGCATCGACGACCACTCAATCCTCGCGCCAGCGCGCCAGCTGGTGCCCCACTCTATCAACAGGCTCTCTCCTCGACGCTCGGTCACGGGCAGAAGCGACCAGCATCTGTACGGTCACCCTCACCCACCGGGCATGGCCCATCGAAAACACGTCGCATGGACGTACCAACCGGCCCTCGCGCGATGCAAAGCGGCGGTTCAAGAGGTGAGGCTGGTCCGGGTGCAAGTGGAAGGAGTCTATTAGACCGCGTAGGCGGACGAAACGGCGTACAACCACCATTTGCGCGTGGAGACGAGATACAAGCTCGCATCGATGCTGTTACGAATGGTGGCATTCCCCCCGGTGCGGCAACGCCCGACCCAGCCATGATGATGAGTTTCCAAAACGGTGTCGGGATGGATATGACCGCCAATGTGAACGCGAACACGATGGTGTTGCAGGAGATGATGATGAACCAGATGGCGCTCATGGCTCAGATGGCCACCTCGATGGGAATGCTCAATCCTGCCACAGGGCAGATGATGAATGGCGGTTTTCCTGGGATGCCACAAGGAGACATGGGTATGTATCAAGGAGGCGGCGCATTCGGTCAAGGACAAGCACCCGCACAGGGCGTGAACGGACGAGGAAGGGGTGGTGGACGGGGTGGAAGGGGCCGTGGTGGAGGACCAGGAAGAGGTGGATTTGTTGGAGCATCACCCGCACCATCCTCCGAATCACCCACTCCCACTCAGACACAACTGCAGCCTCAACCTCCATCCGAAACCAATGGAAGTCAACCTGTCGAACCTTCCGTGCCCATCGTCGCTCCAACACCAACACCTGCCTCCGTACAACAGTTACCGCCCGTTCAGCAGCAACGGATACCCTATGCGCTACCGGAACGTCCTCAATCTCCAACCTTGTGCAAGTTTGGCACCAAGTGCACAAACTCGCAGTGTAGGTACTCTCATCCTTCGCCAGTCGCCACGGCCGAGAGCGGCGTGGTACTGAGTACGGATGCATGTGAGAAGGGAAAAAATTGTAAAGATAAGGATTGTATTAAATCACATGTTAGTCCAGCCGTCAATGTGCCAGGTAGGCGACAACATTTATTCCCGTTAGTTTCTTTGCTTACTTAGTCCCCGTAGGCGCTGAAACTCAAAAACCAGCCTCAACACATCCCCATCCCCATACCGCGCCAGCTTACCCTGGTACCCCGTCCAATCCCATCCCTTGCCGCTTTGGTGCCTCCTGCACCCGCCCTAACTGCACATATTCACACCCCCCACGTCCAGCCAACACTCACCTTACCCAACAATGTCGTTTCGGTGCTGCGTGCACTCGTTCTGGATGTCCTTTCCAACACCCCGAGGGCCGCGTTTTGCCGACGTCGTTTCACCGCGGCCTATCTACCAACGGGCCGCTGGTAAACGTGCCAAACCCGGAGACGGGCAGCATGGGTGGAAGCGTGCATCGGACTATGACATTTAACGTCCCAAATAAGGGCGCGGGTGCGACAGATGATGTGAAGGAGAAACTGGAAAGGCAAATGAAGGAGCTAGAGGCCACGAAGAAGGCTGTTCAAGACGCGGAAGCGGCGGCAGCAGCTGGGAAAAAGAATGACACCAAGTCCGCCGTTCCTATCGCCGCTTGAGCGGTGCACCACCTGTACCGCGTTTCTCATCGCCGCTCTTCTGCCATCCAACATTCGGGCTAGACGCAACGCAAGTATTTTGTGCGGACAGAAAAATCGACTCATCTCTTTTTGCCTTGGTCTCATTTTTCCTGTTTGTTATCGTTTCTATATTTCCTTGCCCTTCACTTAATAGTACAAATGGGATTTTCTCCCTAGCCCCCACTCGCATATTGTGAACGTCTGACATGTGTATGTAGTATCTAACGCATTCGCCGACTGCATAGTTGCATGTCATTTTTTTTCCTACGTACCTTCCATAGCTGTACTAGAACGGGGACGGGGAGGTGAAGACGAAAGAGCAGAATGCTATGTTGCTTCGGGGGACACCGTCGAAAGGAGACGGTCGTCTCTTACTTGCTCCCCCTCTTGCACTCTACGCTGTAAGCTTATTCCGTGGGGAGGTTATAATGTATCATGAATGGACTATGAATTCTCATCCTACAACCTTGGCTATGAGATGCTGAGAACCCCGTCTCAGACCCAGGATTTCGCCTGTGATTCAGACATTTTTCGATCAACCTAGTAAAGGACGTGTACACCTTAGCTAGCTACTTATTGGCTACTAGCTAGGTAGTCGATCAAATCACGCCCTACAAAATTGCCTAATCCGGTAACCTGGTTGTGGACGCTTCCTGACACAGGACTTGTTCCACACCGGTCATCCACTGTCGGACCATTAAGGACAATCAGTGTCAACGAGCAGGCACACGTCCACACCGTGTTCGTTTGGTTATAGTACTGAGCGCGCTCAGCTGACAGTAAGACCCAACTTTTCCACCTGCCACTCAGAAATACTCATCATTCTCATTTCGTGTTTTTCCACCTTTCTTTTCGCGATGGTCACTAAAACGTTGACTGCGACTGTTGATGCTGCCAACGCTGCCACATACACTGAACAGTACGCGAAAATCGTGCGCGTAATTGTACGTTTGATTCTGTGATGCATCTTTCTGTGCTAACCTTCAACCCATAACTCCAGCGTAACTTGGAATTTCTCAAATTTCGCGATAAATCAAACGTTATCGTTCCCGTCCGTGACGAGTCTAATCCCTCTCCCATGAAACAGTCAGCCTCCAATCGTCAGCCAGGCCAAACGAACACGCGCTCCGCTATGGACAAAGCGCTTAACCGTGAGCTCGCGAAGGCACGGTACCTTATGGATGACCTCGCGGACCATGTATTCGGTCACATTGTCTCGACGGAGTTGGCGAGGGATATTCTGCGCCAATTCATCGACCGCAGGATCGTTGAAGTCTTCGAAGGGGAGGCCGCCCTCAATCCGGACTCCGACTCGGAGGATGTTCAGCGCGTCGTTGAGCAGGCATTTGAAGACGCTGATATGCATGACTGCATCCGGCCGGGTACCGAGAGCGACCGCGGGGAGCCAGGGTCATCGTCCACTGACACCAAGGGAAAAGGGAAAGAGAAGCATTCGAAGGGAAGGGGGAAAAGGAAACAGAAGGTATACTCATTCAAGTGGAGCAAGTTCCCT
>MU130943.1:0-51591 GCA_015039435.1 Imleria badia
CATGGCATTATCAGCTAAGGAATGGGCCACTTTTCTTTTTGGCACTTAATTCTAAAAAGGCCCTTTAGTGAGGGAACTGGACCGCACACACGGTAGCGATGCCATCACCTTGAATCAAGGGAGTCACACTAAATTCCAAACGAATAACAGGATACGCACCATGGAAAGCCCAAAGACATACACATCATTCCATCTGATGTGGTGCAAGGGCGAGCTGGGTCGTGTGAAGGGAGACATCATGATCGTAGACGACATTGCATACAGTACATCAGAGTAGCCACGACCGTATAGATCTGAAGGAACGGTCAAGCCAAGGGGTGGAACATGTTCGAGTAGCGTTACCGTAGAGGACAACGCGATAGTCACATGAGGCGAGAACAGGCGCGACGTCCTTCCAGAAAATGGCTAGGATGGAGAGGCTGTGGATAAAGACTACCTGTACATGAGAAGAATGTGTATGGCAAGATGTGTGGGGGTCATTCTTTGCCCCGATAAGCCAGTTTCGCGTCTGTGTGGGGTGTCAGCTGCTTAGACCGACAAGCGGCGATCAGAGACACACCCGGCCATGGGGAAGCACGACGTAGCCTCCGGCTTAGTAAAAGTACTCCGGATAGACGGGCCAGGATGCATACGAGGGGGGAAGGCTGACGAGGGAGGGGTGGATGGCGGCTGAAGCAGCGGGTGGGTAGGGGGAAGCCGGCGAGGATGTAGACAGCGAGGAAGAGCAGGGGAAGGGCCAAGAGGGAGAGGACCAGCTGCCGCACAGGAGACACCGTGAAGTTACAGCGACGACACTGCGCCAACGATTTGATTCCCACCACCCTAGACGAACAATTCCTGGAAGTCAAGGTGTTTTGGGGAACATCATGTGCTACCCTCTAATGGATACGTTTCTAGCCTTGACCTTCTGTCCGTCTCTAATCCCAGCCCAGCAGCTCAACCCAAGGGATGCAATGCATGCAACAAGGGTCACCTGTAAACTCCCCAAGTAACACACCTTCCCATCGAAACACTGATGCTCCGAGGGTAGCCCACGTGACACCAAGCTGATCAACGACACGACACGCGCCTCCAACGAGGAATGCGTATCCTGCGACAGCGCATGGGCGTCCAGGTAGCGCCCAAACATGAGGGAGAAAATGTTACCCCCTAGGATCGGTGCGTAGGAAGCGAAGCCTGAGTTCTCAGAGAAGTGTGCTGGCGTAGGTAACGTGAGTTGACGCAAATCAAGTTATTACACAAAACTTACCCATCCCGAACCACTCGATCATGATCGCTGCGAAGCACCCGAACAAGGATCCATATGCAAGCCCCAATAAAAGGGTCGCTACCCACAATGTCTCGACGGAGGAGACAATGATTGCAGTTGCTTGGGAGATGATGAAAAGTGATGAGACGATGCAGAGACAGTAGGCTCGTGGAAGACGAAGGCGGACGTATGCAAAGTCTGAGATTAAGCCTTGCACACCGTTCGTTAGGATTAGAAAAGGGAGAAGCACAAACCTCACCAATTAGAACACGTCCCGCGAAATTTCCTAAGCTCAGAATAGATACTTGGGCAGCTTGCCACTTGGAAGCTTCAGCATCATCATAGACCGCATGTGTTTTGGCGTAAAGCGCTTGTGCGATCGAACCGACATTATTTATGTCTATCGAGGGAGAATGAGTCGGAAGGCCTTTGAAAAAGTCAATGTACTAACACATGAGACCAGTCCCACTACCTGCGGGAAAGGAAGTAAGCGTCAATTTGTGAGATCAGTAATAACAGTTACCCACATATTGCAACGATAACGAAGATAAGATGGAAGTCTGGAGTAAGCCAGAGTTGCTTTCCGTGAATATCTGGCAACCCATTTTTATCTCCAGTACTCGGTTCGCAGTGCAGATTCGCTGCATGGTTCAACTTGAGGAGTGGAACAGGAATCTGATACGAACTAGGTTCCTGCTCGTGCGACAGGAGTGATGCAAAATCTGCTTCTGCTTCTGCCTCTGAATCTGCCTCTGGATCCTCCACTACCTGCCCTTCTCCTATGAAGACAATACCGTCTCCGCTAGGGATGGAATCATACCCTTCGACCGTCGCATGTGAACTCGTAGGATGCAGAGGGACAGATTTGATGGTGAACAAACCGATGAGCATGGGGATAGCTGTCCCGAGAGCGAGAATGAGTAGCAAGGCAGACGTATCTCCGGGGAAGAACGTGTGCGCGAGCAATGAGAACCAGAAAGCTGAGAGCCCGAAACCTGAAATGACAAGCCCAGTCGTAGTGGCGCGCTATGGAACGTCGGTTGCATCAACGTGAACGCAGAGGGTGAAAGGCGGAAAATACGTACAGCACTGGCCGGAAAACTCTTTGCGGTCGTATTCACAGCGGCGGCACTTCCCGCATTGCCCCCCAACCCCGTCATAAAGCTGCACATGACGAGTAATACGAGGTGGAGTGGCGAAACAGTTGCGCCATCGCCTATGCCATCGTCATACATTTGTTTGATGCCCAAGTAGCCGACGAAGAGACATATTGAAGCGCCAATGAGCGGGATTCGTGGGCCCTTGCGATCAACGATACGACCCCATACAGGGCCAAAGATGGATACGCCCACTGTGGATAGATTAAACGAGGGCCATAAAAAATATATGAACCCATACTATTTCCTCCGAGACCAATGATATTAAGTTGCGTGTGTGATACTCGAAGGCGAGCACCGAGTTGAGGTGCATAGGCTGGCGAGAATGCTCATGGGGGCAAGAGGTTCGGGGGCGAAGAAGGACGCACCAGAATATATCTGTTCGTAAAAACCACAAATCAGTGGTGCGTCCATCATGTAGTATCAAGCTCACCCACATAATTGGTTCCAGAGCCCAGCGCGACGACGACGGACCCAAGGAGTGTGACAATCCGGGATATGCTGTCTGGTTGTGCTGACAATTCGGTGTTCAGCCATTCCATCGTGCGTGTTGGGACAGACCAGAGGGTGAGAATGCGGCGGAAGCCTCATTTATGTAAGGCTTCACTACTAGTAGCTAGACGCATATTGGCCTCTCAATGTATGGCACCGGGATGGCGTTGACAGGGACCTTGCTAGACCGTGGACGAGAATCTGATGAGAAGATTGGAGAACGACGCGAGACAAGTGCACCACCGTAGAGAATACCGGGATGTTGGTTTGGCTGTGTTGACGTTTGATCGCGCTCAGTACATATTCGTCTACCGACCTGCTGCAAGGCCATCCCGCCGCGCTCACGCTCACCACGCTGTCGCGCGATGGTCACGTCGATTTCTTGCCCACCTTCGCTTCTCCACCTCGAGCTGGCCGCTACGTCGCTTTATCCCCATCATCAAGGATTCACTACGCACTGCTTTCGACAGCAAACGACAGTTGGAAAACCAGAAAAAAAGGCATAAGTTCTCCATTCCAGACACGATCCTCAGCTCTAGTACAGGAAATACTCTGTCCCATACAGCGTACTACACGCCGTCGCCCCGGCGGTCAATATGAATGGGATGGGATGACACGGTGCTCGGAAAGATTTGCGCGCGTGAAACGTGAGGTAAATGGTCGTGTCGTGTGGAGGGGCGGTGGCGGAAATGCATGATAGAGCGCCGAGGTGAACAAGAAGATCACAAGGTGTATCGGGTATGAATACACAAGTCAGTTCCCGAACACGACGCATAGAGAACAAAGAGACGCGCCTGTCGCAATGCCAGCCCTATTCCGCGCGTCCCCGGTGGAAAACTCCTACGTCGCAACACCAAACGCAAGCGAGAACCCAGCACGCTGGAGGTATGGCGGACAGTCTGTGAGGTGGGAGCGCAGCCGGTGGGACGAGCGACGAAACAGCAACTGGCAGCGTCGACAGCGGGAATATTCAGAGGTTTATTCCAGGGTGACGACGAGGTGTACGTGGGACTCACAGAGCGAGATGAGCGCGAGAGCAGGTGTTCTGCATGATTCAAGCCATGGTCGCTCAGATGCGGCTGCGAGAAAGCCGGCACGGTTACATGAGTGTACTATTGTCAACTTCGCTTGCAGGGGTCCAGGAGGGGGATGTGTACGAGACCGTCGAAGGGCCGATTAACTCCTCCGTGCACCCTGATGATATTGCCTACAAAATGATCGATCTTGCGACGATGCTGACGGGTTAGAACGGTTGACACCAGGTAACGAGAACCTAGTTGTACTGTAGTAGGCTACTATGTAATAGGAAATCGATTCTGACTTTGCTCGTTTGTACACTCTCCCACGGATCCAACAACTCACCCCTTTTCAAGGGACTCCTCACTCGGAGAACCATGGCAACTTTGGGGCCTATCTTTCCAGCTGAGACTGTTTGCCATATTCTCAGGTACTCCAGCCCAAGGGACGTCGTCCGATGGCGAGCGGTCAGCTTACTTTCTGTCGGTGGAATGTTGAGCTCATGCAGACCACCTCTCTGCAGGTTTCGAGGTGGTTCTGCGCCATCACCTATGATGCTTCAATCTGGAGGTATTTGTACACCAATTCGTGTCTGCCTCGTCAACCCGGACCCTTTCCATTTCAGTCTACCGCGTATCTCGAGCAGGCGCTCCTACGAACAGAAAGATTGGCGCAGTCATGGATGACGCGCCCCATGCGGGACGTGTCCCACGTTGAGCTCCGAGTCGAGCAACAGCCAAGGGGCAGCATCAAGCTCCTCGGCGGGCGATTCTTCATTGGATGCGAATCGGCCAGTCGCTTCATATTGCACGACGTTGACGCCGATGCCGAGCCACATGCGCGCCAGAAACAGGTCATATGGGAGCAGGAGGAGCCGGTGTTGGCCTGGGCTGTGAGTTCAATGACGACAGAGGATGGACGGTTCGTCGTGTATGTGTTATTGAGCGAGAAGAAGCTGGATATAACACGGTGGTACGTTTGCTAATCTTGGCGTTGATTGATCTCTTCAGAGCGGTCCTGTGTGTTGATTCTCCACCATTCTTCCCGCAGGAGACTTTTGGAGTTTTGCTTCAATGGCGAGTCAGTCAAACCGAGTGCCGTCGACGCATTTGAGGTTCCTACATCCAAGTTTGAGCCCTACCATGTAGTTCTTCAAAAAAGTGACAAGTCACCATTTCTCCACTTCCCGGAATGCGAATTGGTATTTGACACGCGAACACATACATTCTATGAATTCCCCGGGTTTCTCGTTGCGCTGGTATGTGGTGGTGAATGGTGAATGGCTTGTGATCTCACTCACTGAAACCAGGACGAAATGCGGTACAAAACCGGGTCCGAGTCCCACTTCAACATCTCCTGGACACCAGATGACATCGTGCTTACGGGCACGTACATCATTGCCCTTTACGGATCTTTTTTACACACCTTGCCTGGCATCACGACGCTCATGCAAGCATTCATTGTTGATGGGTCTTCTGTCAAGAATGGCAAAGGCGTCCTTCGTCGCTCTCATGAAGGCGTTTCAGACCACTACTTCGATCATGTCGCCCTCTTGCGAAATCCCATTGTCGACCCTATCACTGAATCTACCAACGTGAGGCTGTTGGAATGCGTCCAATTCCATTCCGACCATCACGTCGTCCTGTGGGGTGATCTGACGCTTCCCAAGCCATCTGGTGATGACGTTTTACCAATCACCATTGCCACACACGTGAAATTCGAGAAAACGAAACCCGAAAAACTGCGTCAATGTGGAGGCCTCCTGGGTTATGATTGCTCAGATGCTGGGCTTCTAAGGGGCTTTTATAGGACAAATTTCTCCCATGAACCCAGGTATCCAGGTTGCCTTGCAAAATTCACCGTCGATGCTACCAAAGATGAATGTACGCTTGCAATCGGGGAGTTCTTGGCCCCTGAATGGAACCATATCAATGATCCCACAGATGGGAGATATGGGAAGTATATCACAAGTTATGACGCAAGGGGGCGGGTTTGCCTGGTTAAACACAATGGCATGTATGACCCTGACAGTGATCCGGGTGATCCAGAGCTGGTCGTTGTTGTAGACATTGAATAGGTCATCATCTGTATATATAATATTGCACTGCTCGGTCGTCTACGCAAATTGACTTTGGACAGTCGCAGCCATTACAATGGTAATACGTAGCTCGGTATCGGACGCAAGCCTCAATCAGGAAACTCGCAATCCACTGTACATGCTGAAGCGCTAACCAGTGGAACTTCGAGCGGAAGCGTGTCTAGGTATGGATCGCATTTGTCAGACTCGTCCGACGCTACCGAGATGTCTAGGGGGCACGTCAAAATGCTCCACGAGGACATATACAATCAGCACTTCGTTTGCGAGACGCTCACTGGTAACGGCTGGTGGTGCGCCGGGGGGCGATAAGCACCAGCAGGCTTGGCAACCATGGACTTAGTTGAGGCGCCGGCGGAATGGTTTGCCCAAAGGGTGGTGCTTGGTCGACAGGAGTAAGGAGTCAGCTGGCTTGGTAAAGCTCCTCAACAGCTTGCAAGTGGACGAGTAGTTCGCTCGCGTGCCAGATCTTGCTCCCGGCGTCGACACGCAGACGAGGAAACAGCATCGCAGTCAAAAGAAAACGCGCGTCAGGAGACCAAGAACAGTACTAGTGTGTCATATTCGGGGCGTCAATGGTGCAGACCTCGTTGAGCCTGCGTCGGTCAAATAGCCCAGTGAAGTTACTATCGAATCCGGCAAGGAAGAGGAGGCGGCCCTGGGGGTTGAACAGATGCATATTGTGCGGCGCCAAACCGAAGTTGGGACACATTGGTCAAAGGAGCACCGTCTTGGCGGGCATGTCTGTCGAAAAAAGACTCGAGCTAAGAGTGTGGACGAGCAGGGAGACCTGCTCACCGTACACCACTCCAAACTCTTTGCTGATGGGACCCCATACAACATCGTGGATAGGTCCCGCCTTGTCGAGGGTAATGCGGCAATCAAAATTACCAACTACCGAGCAGATACAACGTTTCCTCATAGTCATCCGGAGGCAATTTGATGCAGCTAGGAAGCTGCGCATCCTGGGACGGTCATGGGAGTAGGTCGTTGAGTATGTCGTCTTGGGAGGAGTCCGAGTCTGAGTTGATCGCAAGGTCAAAAGATCACGTACACCCAATCCGACATCGAAAGCGTCTTTGAAACACTGGGACATCCGCAAGGCCTGCAAAGAAAATTTGCTCAAAGAATGGTCTACCAAGGTAGCGCATATAGTCAAGAACGTACCTGGTACCACAATATCTGAAGCCGGTATGAGAGAGACATCATCTCTGCGGGATCATCGTGAGCCAACGTTCAGTTTGCGCACTCGTACCAGCGTATAAAGTTGTACAACCGGCGGACAAGGGGTGCGTCAACCCTCAGGGGTTTCGAGGCCTCAGTTCCAGGAGCCTGAGGAAGGTCCACCGGTTCAGGTAGACGATTGCCTCATCCGTGATGCGGCGCTTAAGCACGCTAACTGGCTCCAATGTCAGGCCTTCAAGCACCACCGGATTCGCGAGCCCGTCGGTAGCTGGACGTCAGTTATTTTGGAGCACAGTGACGACGGAGGTCCACAGGTCGCACGCTTGAACGCAAGAGAGAGAAAGCGTGAGAAATCTTGGAGGCCGAAATGAGCCCATCATCCTCGTCATCGTCACCGTTCTATCTGAGCTATCGTGGACCTCCGAAAGCCCCCTTCCTATCTATTCCAATCATTGACGTCGAGAGGCTGTCTAACCGCCCTTTCCGCTGGCTACGTTACATCATGTTCAGTATTTGTAGAGCCCCTGGTCATCTTTTTATGTGAGACACTGGATACCAGTTCCTCGCTGGCCGACTTGCCCGCCTTTATATATTATAGGGCTTCAGGTAAAGTTTCTTGTCGTATGTGAGATCGTTGCTCGAGTCCTATTTATCCAGAAGACTGCATTTTCGTGGACTATGATGGCTTAAATGATCAAATCACGTCTACTAACCAAACAGCTGGCCGCGAAATTTTCAGAGAGGCCGTCCTACGACGAGACGGGACTTGTGTCATTACAAACGAAGATCCAGACAATTGTAATGCTGCGCACCTGATTCCCTGGAGCAAAGGCGACGAGGTAAGGTTCAGGATCATTCTATGTAATCCTTTGATAATGGTCCGTTGTAGTACATTGATAGGGTTGTTCGACTTCGTTCCCACCTCTATCCTTCGCCACCTTCGATTTCTGGTATTAACGACGGTCGGAATGAAATGTTGTTGAGAGTGGACCTGCACTTCGCCTTGGCACGGAAGGGTCGCCTTCCTAAAGGTGAGAGACTTTCACAGTTTGATTGGCACGCTTCAACCATTTTCAGATGCCGAATTATGAACTGGATCCCACTAACATAAAGCGATCTGACCTAGGTCCCCTGTGCACGGAGCACATCACGCTACAACATCTAGAGAAACCCAAGGGAGCTGACCCCGTCAAATTAGCAGAGTCAATAGAAAGGGGAGGGTTGCAACCTTCTACTGTGGACTTGAATGTTGCCTTCGGCTATGGGGCACACCTCGATGTGCAGTTCTGCGGCCCACCACCCCCGCTGCCGCCTACCCTTATCCTCGACTACGTACATGGTGTTGCCGCTTACAACCGGTGGAGGAGCTCGCATGATGAGGTTCACCCTCTAATGAAGGATTACCGCAACGCAAATTATGCACGTATTTCACCCCTCCCGCGACAAAATGTCGACCCTTTCGAGCAACCATTCAACCCTCCAGACGACCTTTATGACCCTGACTAGATAGCTCCCGCATCCATAAGGAGGGCGGACGTCATGGCGACGGCAATGAACGAGCTGAATGTCTCTCCAGGGAATCACGCCGCAAGAGGTTGCTATTAGAAGGGAGAAATGAAGGAAGGAGGAGCTAACGGCCCAAGAAACTAGCCGAAGCAAAGTGATGGAGTGGATGAAAACTACAGCTGGTTCGTAAACAGGATTGCGATGGCCCCCAATGGTTTCCGCGCATTGTATCCTTATTTTGTTTTTCCCTCTTGCAATCCTTGACACTGTCGGACAATTGTTACTCCGTAAATGCAAATGTTACACAGCGTATTGTACTATTATCATATTACCGTGGGCGCAAGTCCCCGAAAACTTCGAGGACATTGGGCAAAGGGCGGTCCTGATGATAACCAAATGTGAGGTCTCCGTTCTCGCTCATTTCGCCAGTCGGGATGCCAGTGAAGGCTTCCTGTGAAAGCATCCTTGGGACAAAAGGTTGTCTGTCTCCGTGGCGTTCTTAGTGTCACACGCACGTGATGACTGTCACGACGAGATGAACGCAAGTCGATCGTGCAGAGAAACGACGACGGGCCAAGATGCAAGCAGGACAGACGCCGGTCTTTGTGATGAGTGCGGCCATTCTTCGTCGCTTGTTTGCTGTGTTGATCGACGCACTTACCAGACACTGCGCCCGAGAGGCAGTCGGGCAGAAAAGCACAGATCTCGAATATCACAGCAGCCAAGGTTCGACATGCAACCGTCCCCTTGACACTTCTCACTCTTCCAATTAGACCATCGCCGATGTGATCCGCACTTGTTTGGGCCCAAAGGCCATGCTCAAGATGATCCTCGATCCCATGGGCGGTATCTTGTGCGTTCGTCATCCTCAAAGTCGTTGCTCGTCTTACTTTCTCAAGACTGACCAACGACGGCAACGCGATCCTGCGCGAGATCGACGTTGCTCATCCCGCCGCCAAGAACATGATCGAGCTCAGTCGGACTCAGGATGAAGAATGCGGCGATGGAACGACGAGCGTGATCATCCTAGGTATTCTTCCATCTCGTGTTTGCGGAAAATTCGCTCATACTCCTCTAGCGGGTGAAATCCTCGCGCAATCCCTCGCTCAGCTTGAGCGTGACATCCACCCTGTCGTCATCATCTCGGCATACAACAAGGCTCTCAAGGAATCACTCGAGATCATAAACAAGATATCTATCCCCATCAACACCTCTTCCGACGACGAAATGCTCTCTCTCATCAAAACATCTATCGGTACCAAGTTCGTCGCCCGCTGGTCTGACCTCATGTGCCGTCTTGCGCTTCAAGCCGTTCGGACCGTTGCAGCGGAAGAAAACGGACACCAAACCGTCGATATAAAACGGTATGCGCGCGTAGAGAAGATCCCAGGTGGTTCGATCGAGGAATCGCGCGTGTTGGACGGCGTTCTCCTAAACAAGGACATCACCCACCCCAATATGCGCCGGAGAATACAACATCCGCGCATTCTATTGTTGGACTGTCCCCTAGAATACAAAAAGGGTGAAAGTCAAACAAACATGGAGTTTTCCAAGGAGAGCGACTGGGCTCGAGCGCAAGAAATCGAGGAAGAACAAGTCATCGCGCAGTGCAAGCGCATACTCGAGTTTAAACCCGACCTGGTCATCACCGAAAAGGGTATCTCAGGTTGGTCCGCTTCCGATATCTCGAGCTGCGCTTTATCGACGCTTGTTATAGATACGGCTCAGCATGTCTTTGAGCGGGCCAACGTTTCCGCCATTCGACGTGTCCGCAAGTCCGATAACAACCGTATCGCACTTGCTGTCGGCGCCACCATCGTCAACCGCGTCGAAGATCTTCGGGAATCCGACGTCGGCACTGGCTGCGGACTTTTCCACATCGAAAAATTCGGAGACGAGTGCGTACCCCTTGTTTGCCATTGTCCAAGACTCACTCCATTACAGATACTTCACCTTCCTGACTGCTTGCACCAACCCGAAAGCGTGCACGATTCTTCTTCGCGGACCCTCGAAAGATATCCTCAACGAAATAGACCGTAACCTTGCCGACGCCCTTTCCGTCGCGCGTAATGTCTACTTCAACCCTATCCTTGCACCCGGCGGTGGTGCGACCGAAATGGCCATCAGCGTCGGCCTCCACGCAAAAGCAAGAAGCGTCACGGGTGTCGAAGGCTGGCCGTTCAGAGCCGTCGCGGATGCGATGGAGGTCATCCCCCGAACGCTCGTGCAAAACAGTGGGGGGAATGCGATCCGAGTATTGACGGAGCTGAGAGCGAAACACGCAAATGGTGAATGCTCGTGGGGCGTGGACGGCGAGACGGGCAAAATTGTGGACATGGAGTCATATGGCTTGTATGAGAGCGCGAGCGTCAAGGTGTGTTGCTCTGCGATCCAGCTTTTAATGCCGCTTCTGACCACCGAATCAGATCCAAATACTCAAGACGGCCATCGAGGTGTGTGACTCTCCAGCCGCTGACAATAGTGGACTAATAATAAATTCATCTTTAGGCGGCCCGCATGCTTCTCCGCGTCGACGATGTCGTGCAAGCCACTCGCAAAGAAAAGGAGCAACAGGGCCCACCACCGGAAGAGATGGCTGAATGAAACGCGCTCCAGACGAATGTTGTGCTTCGTAGATGATGTTTCCATGAATAACGATCATGACTATCCAACAACAGGCGTCTAATAAATACGGACGACACGTTACACATTCAACAATTAGTTCGACAGTCGACCCAGGTCGTGATCAGCATTTAATGAAATTACCAACGATCATACTCGGAATTCCCCACTTGTCCCGCCTGATGGTAAATGAAAAACAACAATTGATGAAACCTTCTTCACTTGGAGCATCCTCGCCCCCTGGCCTTTTCCGGTCATATGAGGTATTGATCAGGGGTTTATATCGCAACACGCAAGAAGTAAGGACTGCTTTCTGGGTGGAATCAAACGCGACATGGCCGTATTTCTGTTTCGGAGTGAGACGCATGCCCAACGCGTGGTCGATAGTGACGCACCTCCCAGTAATTGACAGCAGACTCTTCTGCCATCAGCTCGTATATACACAGGCGACCCTAGCGATCATTTGAGAAAAGCGGTAAATTGACGGAATCGCTGCAACTCACGTCGCGCATCATATACCCGTCGACACCGACCAATTCGGTGAATTCACGGTTTCCCTTGTAAATCTCACCTGTTCGACGCCAGAGGCATGCGGGCACACCCATGGCTGAGAACACACGATCGTAATCGAGCAACAGGCGTTCAAAGGCTTCCTCGATGAATACCAAGTCCTGTGGAGAAAACGGTTGGAGAGGGGTTGCGAGCAGAATAGCATGACTGACGATATCCCGGAGAGACTGTGCAACAGCCTGTGCAAAGGGACATTAGCTAGCAACCCTCGTCTCGATCCGCCCGACTTACTCTAAACTTTGGTCGGAGAACAGACAGGGGTTGCAGAATTTGCTGCTTCGATTGTCGCGACACGCTACGAGGGGTTCGTTAGAGGTCGTCCACAATACGAAACAAGCAACCTACTTGCGGTCCATCCATCTCGAAAGGCGGGCGTAACCTTTGACGTAGTCATAGGGCTTTAACAAGCCTGCCTCGTACTTGCTTCTGATGACACGGTTCAGACGTTCGTCTCTCGAGCCCGACTCTTGATCCGCTGCGGTCAAAAGGAATTTCTCTGTTTTACTGGCCGACGGGAGCAGCGCGGGTACGGGCTCCTCTGGTGGCGCTGCATGCGATTCAGCCCTCGATGGTTCGGCGGCTGGTGTGGGTTGAGTGACGTATGTACTTCCGACGGCGTCTGTTGCTGTGTCAGGGTATGTTGGCGCCGACATGAGGGAAGGTGACACTGTCTGAGGCGAGGTAAAGAAGGAACCATCATCGAGCGTCTCCAAAAAGTCGCTAATGCAAGACGGTCATCAAAGACGTAGCCTCTGAAATCGTCCCAGGCACGCACGTGAGGACAGAGAATTCGTTCCCGAGGGTTTCTGGCTGGTAGAGGAAAGCGTTCTGCGGTACGCTCATGGCCCACGGCGAATTCGAGGGCTGCTGCAGAGTGGCGTTCCCGTACACCGGTTCTGTGGGCGTGTCAATGCATGCCACCGGCGAGTCGCAACACAGGGATCACGTACGGGGTATGATCCGCGACGTTTCCGCACTGTGCGGTGGTGCGGTCATGTCCTGTTTGTTCTTCTGTGGACGCTGCTCGTCGTGGCACAGATGACCTATTTCACGCTTGATGCTAGACATATATCGGTCACACGGGATGGACGGGACCCGACGATGCGAGATCGCACGCACCAGCGCTGGCATGGCCGGCCCTCGTCGCACGTCATATGACTGCGACGACAATAGAGACACGCGTGGTTGACTTTTCGTCTCTTGGTCGTTTTCTTCTTCTTGCCTGCTACGTCCTCCTCGTTGGACTGGTCGTGGTCGAGGTCAGGATGGCTCGGCGGCTGCGATGGCATCGTTGCATAGGGATGCGTCGGGTAATTCGCCATGGCGCAACGAGCTTATTGGTTGGGCAGGACGAGGTTATTTTTCAAGGTGGAGTGTATAAAAATGGGTGGGGTTTCATGTGATACATCAAACTAACCTTCGGTAGTAACACGCGTTCGTTTCTAGAGTGAGTCCGACTCAGACCCCGACCACCCTCCCACACGCCTGTCAACCACCAGGTAAAACGTCGGCCAGGTCGTCCATCGTTTGCGTAAACGAACAGGCCAGAGTAGTATGTCAAGTTTACAAATCGACCGCTTCGACATGTTACCATGAAATAAGCGTTAATACTTGTCCTGAAGCCAAGCCCGCGCGGATATACTACGGAGCGTATAACGCAAAAGAGAACACAACAGCCCCCGGCATTTACTACGATATGTATTGGACAGCTCTTTCGTGCCAAGAGCCACGAGTCTAGCTTTTAGGCCGTGCACTAACTACGCTTCGACCCTCAAGGTCAAGGTCGCCGGTAACCCCTTGTTAATGGGCTGGCGGCGTTCCACTGGATGGCTTCGGGAGTCGGTCCGGAGCCAACGTTCTCTGCAGACCACTGCGAGAGATGAACAGGTGCACCATGAAATGCGACTAGTACGGCCTCACCTTGATTAGGAGTTTGGCAGATTCCTTGGGATGCCGCCTCTGATTTTCATAATCGACGTAGGTCACCCCGAATTTGGTGAGGTATGCGTCGGCCCGTAGTGGCTCGCTAAGACTGTTTTGAGAACTCATCAACTATACATACCATTCAAAATTGTCGAGAAAGCCTAGGGGGCATGTGTTATAACCGATCAATCTATGCGTTGCGAAACGTACTCCATGGAAGGTATGCCCACACGTCAACACCGTCTTCGAGAACGGGTGCCTTCAGCGCTGCGGTGGTGCCCTTGAAGTAATTGACGCGATCATATTCTTGAAGAGCTTCCTCCAGCGGCTTCGAGTTCTCATCCTTGACCGCGAAGCCATTCTCGGTGACGCTGGTAACGTTTCTCAGTCAGGAAGATAAGGCCAGATCAATGCCCTCACTAGATGGGAAGTCCGTAACGCTATACGAGATGTAAGCGCCGCGTTGAATAGGAGAATTTCCCCACTCGTACCTTCCACGGGTAGTTCAGAAGCTATTCCAGTTAGTAAGTTGCGGAGGATTCACACCAGGGCGCGAACTCACAACTCGGAAACCCTGGGGATCTGCATAGAAGCGCTCAGTTTTCATTTCCCATCCTCATGGCAACAACCCACAGTCCTGTAGCCAAGCACACTGTGCTTAGAGAGTTTCGGATCATATAAGAAGCTCAGATTCGGACGCAGATATGATCACATGGTGACGTACCTTGAGTTCCAAGTTGGGTGCCGTTGGGTCGGGTGAAGGTATACTCACTCAACGAATTCTTGAAACTCATCTTCACCGCCAGCGCCTGGTAGACACATCAGATTGATGTGTCAGATCACTTTCGGTATCTGTGCAGAAGGCTCACGGCACAAGTGTGTCGTATAGGTGTTCATGCCATAGAAGTCCGAAGATCCTTGGACGACGGCCAACTCCTCGGCCGTAAAGTCAGGACGACGATCCCCAAGCATCTGCTTCAAATACCCCGGATAATGGTCAAGATAAATGGGGTCCTGTAACACGGCTGAGTCACCCAAATGTGGACTGGTATCGTGACATACAGCAAACCAGCCTGCACATTCCCCCGTAAGCACAACAGAACCACACGCTATCATGGTACCTCTTACCAATAGCTACACCAAGGGCATGTTTCGCAGCTTCCACATCTCGAGTGAGAAAGACATGTGCTTGTTGGCAAAAGAAAAAAAGTTCGACGTGTGCTCACTCTCGGGGCTATCGTCGTATGGAATTGCCCAGTCGCCATTCAAAGTAATTCCTATTTCACCTTTCTGGATTGACTTGAATTTATCGCGATACACCTTGATAGCGTACGCGTGTGACAATATCGCGCTATGTCCGACGCCGAAGGGTGTGTGATTGTTAGGCACCTGAGGCTGCATGGTCTTTGACGAATTGCTTACATCCATGGCTCCGTAGAAGAGTCACCTTCTGGAGATCTCTTCCGATCGCTTGATCTTCCTGGGGCGAAAACACCTCTCCCATACCCAAGGATGGAGATACGCCACAGTTCATTCATAGTTAACCTAGAGGTACACGGTGACGACGGATAAACACAACATCCGATCACCGCGGAGTACCCACCAGTGCTTGACTCTGTCGCCAAAGGCTTCGAAGCAGACCTTAATTAAATAACGGCACCGGGAATTATGGGATGAAACTTCGGGCAGAATCAGATTAAGGCACGTACTCTAGCGTATCAAGCGCAATCTTGGACGATCTCATCCTTGTTTAACCATCCCCCGTATCTGTCATGCAGTGCCTGTGGGAGGTCCCAGTGATACAGGGTCTAATGGTGGCGAGTCAGTAACACGAGTTCCCTGCGAAAGCAGTCGCAGGGCATACCACAAATCGGACAATACCATTCTCTAGTAGAGCATCCATCAGGTTGGAATACCACTGGATGCCCCTTGGGGTTCACGGGGTCGTTGCGACCACCAAGCGGTATGATACGCGACCAGGGGATTCAAAAACGGTATGACTTCACTCCGTACTGTGCCAGAAGTGCGCCGTCCTCTTTCTAGAGTCTATACGAGTCCGTAGCAACATCGCCGTCGCGACCATCCAACGTCTTTCCGGGTTGCTTACAAAAGTCGTCCCAGATGGACTTGCCACGGCCATCAACGTTCGTTGAGCCCTCGATCTGAGAACTTGCTAGAATGGGGAAGTTGGGGGTGATTTGTGGGTGATAATAGATCAACAATAGCCACTTACCGGTGGCGAAACCCTAAATGAAGTCGTGGGGTAGCTTTGAAACGACAACACCCGATTCGGACATTGTTTCAAGAAGTGATGGGGTAGCTTGCAATTATTCACGGGAAATCAGTGAAGAGGCACATTGGACCGTGTTTTGTCGAACTGATCAGCACACAGCTATCGCTTGGGATCCTGCCAGTGGGGACATGCAATTTTTAAAAGCGCAGAGAGCGACCGACAATTGTCCGTGTAGCAGTGGTACGTGAAATCATTGGCACGGTGAATGGGGCTCCGCAAGTTGTATCATCCAGCCTTCACGACGAAATCAGCCCGATTAAGATAAATTGGATACCTTGGTATATCATGGAAGGTAAGTTTGGAGTGTTCGCGGCCACCATTGTGGCAAATTTCAAGGTTTGTTCGAATCGATACGAAACGGAAGCATCGGCGTCCCGAACTCCGGATGCACATGCTCATGTATCCGACATTTCACCGTTACCCACGGTGCGGTCCCAAGATCAGGTGAGTTCAATAGGAATATATCGTCCCTGATGTTCCTCACCGTTAGCCCGTAAACTTACCGGCACGTCACCTTTTCGCTGCAATAATGTCCACACCAACCAACACTGGTGTTGCCATCCTTGGGAGTGGCATCTTTGCCAAAGAAGGTGGGTGAAAACATATCTTGAGTAGTCTTTGTCCGAAAATTCATCACATCGTGGCTGAGTTCACAGCGCATCTGCCCGCTCTCAAAGCTCTCGGATCTCTCGCTCCAATCCTCAAGGCGGTCTATTCGCGATCGGAGAAGAGCGCGACCGAGCTGGCAGACGAAGCAGAGGAACTCCTTCATCACAGGCCGGAGATCTATCATGACGGTGACCCATCAGCAAACCTTGACGCCTTGCTGGCCAGATCCGATATTTCGACCGTGATCGTAGTACTACCCATCACCTTGCAGCCCAGTATCGTTCTCAAGGCGTTGGCGGCTGGAAAGCACGTTATCAGTGAAAAGCCAGTGGCGCCAGATGTAGCCTCGGGGTTGAAACTGATCGCAACATACGAAGCAGACTACAAGCCCAAAGGGTTGGTCTGGAGGGTCGCAGAGAACTGGGAAGTCGAACCAGGCTACACCACCGCAGCACAGGCAATCCGCGCTGGAAAGATCGGAAAGGTGATCTTCTTTAGCTTGCGTGGTGTCGGTTGTATGGATCAGGAGTCAAAGTGGTACAAAACACCTTGGCGCACGGTTCCAGATGTAAGTCGTTCGATTCCGCTTTCTGATGGCATTTTGTGACGCATGGGATATTCCAAAGTATCAAGGAGGGTTCATGGTAAGTTCAAGTCGAATCCAAGGGATGCGTGTATTGATTTGAGACGCCCTATCACATGAATGTAGCTCGATGGAGGTGTTGTACGTCCCTTTTCTCGCTCTATCTTCGCGAGAATTCTTGGTGACATACGTTTTCCTTTGATCTCTTCAGCATTCAGCGGCTGCATTGCGAGTCATCCTTCCCAGTCCCTTGGCGCATCTTTCAGGGTTCGCCTCGTTGAACGTGGAATGGCTCGCGCCTCAAGACACAATCAACGCTATTATCAAATGCGCAGATGGCTCGCACGGAATATTCGAATTGAGCATCGCCGCGCCCACAGAATCACGCTCGACCGTCGGAAACGGCATCGTCATCACAGGCACAAATGGGTACCTCAGTGTTAACCAAACAAAAGTGAGGGACCCTGTGACAGGAGATGATAAGTTCGTTTTCCGTATTACCATAAAATCCATAACACGGGACGCGGATGGGAAAGTCGGGCCCGAGAGGGAAGAGGTCATCGACGAACCAATCAGGGGTGTCGAGGTGGAGCTGGCGAGCTTCTTCGCAGCGGTACTAGAAGGAAAAGATGATGGATTGGGTAGTCCCAGGGGTGCACTTCGGGACGTGGCGATTATCGAGGCGTCATTGAACAGTGGCGGAAAGTTGATTGATCTTGAGAAACTCGTTGCTCCAGCTTGAAAGGGAAACTCATGCATACACAATGGGAAGCCCTGTACGATAGAAAATATACGAAATCAGCGAATCTAAGTTCCCAGCCACACAGGCATGACTGAACTTACTAAGTTCGGGTCACCTCTCCGTCTCTGGTGGCACAAGTCCACCGGCCAGCATTTCAGCATGTACCAGTGGATTGCGAGCCTGATTGAGGCTTGTGCCCGGGACGATACCGAGCAAAATTTACTCTTCTAAAAGCGTCTTACATGGGCTGGCAGGAGCCAATTTGATGACTGCGACTGTCACAAGTCGATTTGAGACGACCGAGCAGTGCAATATTATATTTACAGATGATGACCTATTCAATGTCCACGACGACCAGCTCTGAATCATCCGTATTAATGTCACGGCCATACAAGCTGTAGTCAGCTAGGAACCGCCCACTTGCATCAAAACTTGTGATAATATCCTTCCCATACCTCTCATTTGTTGGATCTCTAATATGTTTCCATTCAGCGGGCAGGACCTCCCCAACAGCAAGCGTACATTCATCTTGGGTAACATCGACGGTGAATTTTATAAGGCAACTTGGACGCCAGGAGCCTCGGGAGAAACTTGCCCTACAATAGCCCCTTAGATACCCAGTGTCTGAGCAATCAAAATTCCACGGGTGGTCTGCCCATCCATGCAGTTTTTCGGTTTTCGGTTTTCTCGACTTCCTCGTGTATGACAATGGTGATTGGTAAAACGTCATCGCCAGATGGCTTGGGAAGTGTCAGATCACCCCACAGGACGTGAAGGTTACGGTAGAAATCAACGCGCCCTAACAGCCTCGCGTTGGTAGATTCAGTGATAGGTTCGACGGTGGAATTTCGCAAGAGGGCGACCTGATTGAAGTGGTGCTCTGAAACGCCTTCATGAGAGCAACGAAGAACACCTTTGCCATTCCTGACAGAAAATCTATCAACAATGAATGCCTGAAAGAGCGTCGCGTCGGTCGCGATGCCAATGGAGGGGCGTGAGAAATATTTGTAGACGGCGATGACATGCGTGCTTGTGAGCACGATACAATCCGGTGTCCGGGAGACATTGAAGTAGGAGTTGGACCCGGCTTTGTGCCGCGCTTCGTCCTAGTTTCAGTGAGTGAGCTATCCACCATTTACATTAACCATCACACACCAGCGCGATGAGAAACTTGGGGAATTCATAGAATATACGCGCTCGCATGTCAAATACCAATTTGCATTCGGGGAAGTGGAGAAATGGTGACTTCCCACCCGTTTGAAGAACTACACGGTAGGGCTCAAACTTGGATGTAGGCACGTCGAAGGCGTCGACGGCACACGGCTTGGCTGACTCGCCATTGAAACAAAACTCCAAAAGTCTCCTGTAGGAAGAACAGTGGAAAATCAACATGTGCGACCAGAGTCTGAAGCGATCGATCAACATTCGCAAACGTACCATCGTGGTATATCCAACTTCTTCTCGCTCAATAACACATACACGACGAACCGTCCATCCTCCGTTGTCATCGAACTCACATCCCAGGCCAACACTGGTTCCTCCTGTTCCCATATAACTTGCTTCGGGCGCGCATGGGCGTCAACGTCGTGCAACACGAAGCGACTGGCTGATTCGCATCCAATGAGAAATCGCCCGCCGAGGAGTTTGATGCAGCCCCTTGGCTGTTGCTCGACTCGGAGCTTGACGTGCGACACGTATCGCATAGGGCGCGTCATCCATGACTGCACCAAGCTTTCTGTTCGTACGAGTGCCTGCTCTAGATACGTGGTAGATTGAAATGGGAAAGGTCCGGGTGGACGAGGCAGACACGAACTGGCATACAGATACCTCCAAATTGAAGCATCATAGGTGGTGGCGCAAAATCATTTCGAAACCTGCAGAGAGGTGGTCTGCATGAGCTCAAAATTCCACCAACAGAAAGTAGGCTGACCGCTCGCCATCGGACGACGTCCCTTGGGCTGGAGTACCTGAGAATATGGCAAACAGTCTCAGCTGGGAAGACAGGCCTCAAAGTTGCCATGGTTCTCCCTGAAAAGGGGCGAGTTACTATCATACTATGGGACAGAACGTATCCGTGGGAGAGTGTACAAGTAACCAGCAGAGTTTTCGATTTCACACTAGGTTTGAAGTCAACCGTTCTAACCCGTCAGCATCGCGATCATTTTGTAGGCAATATCATCAGGGTGCACGGAGGAGTTAATCAGCTCTTCTCCGGCCTCGCAGACATCTTGGTACGCCCCTCTTCCCTCCAGGCGAAGTCTTTCTTCATACGCTCACCCAACCGTGCCGACTTCCTTGCAGGCGTCAAATACTATGGCATCGTCGGGATTTAACTGCACGACTCCTCTGTCGACCAGATTGGCATGTTTAACGAGATGGTGCTAAAAGTACTGTCTCAGTATGACCCATGTTTTGCACTCCCACGTCGTGCCTGTCCTCGCCTCACGCGGTTATCGCGTCCTCCTCGACGGTAACGCTACTTGAGCTCGTTCCACCCCTTGGCTTGACCGTTCACTCAGATCTTTACGGCCGTGGCTACTCTGATGCCCCCGATGTCACCTATATATGATGTCACACTTCACACGACCCAGCTCGCTCTCCTCATGCAGCACATCTGATCGCTACCGCGTTAGTGGTCCAGTTCCCTGCTTCAATGACAAGGTCGGCCTCGTTGCATCCAACGGCATAATGGAGGTATGATTCCTGTTCCTGTCTGTCTTCAGTCGTCGGTCATTAACATAGTAATCAGCCGACATTTTACGCACCGCAAAATTCAAGTCGTCACTGCTCGCACAAAGTTTATCGTCTCTTCCTCTGTTCCATTCACCGTCATAGCACACACCAATTACTCACAGACCTGCAGCACTATATTCGTCACCTTGGCAATGGTTCTAACAGTTCAGATCTAGAGGCCATCAAGCCCATCCACGAGGTGAGAGCGCTTTATATGCAACGACATATCAGCCCTAGTCAGATCGTTCGACTACAATCCACACTACTTAATAGTAGAGGAAAGTTTTTTTATGTTGAGAAACTTGTTGCTTCAGCCTGAGAGGAACGCTGGATGCTCAATGGGAACAATGTACAACAGAAACTATACATACGTTAGGCACCCGTTTACTGGAAATCTGATTGTACCTAACTTCAAGCATCCTGGCGGAGATGGATTTGAACACCTACACATGAGATGCAACATGTGCCAAGTGGCTTCAATCCTCGAAGCTTTCGTGTGGATTACACGAGTAACTCTGGGGGAAATCGGCAGCTTCCCGTATCTCCGTGAATAGCCCCTCGGCTTATCAGTAAGACTTACATTAGTACTCAATACGGTCCCAATGGAGAGCCAGACAGTCAGCAGGAGAGGCTGGGTTGTTTCGACCATTGTAAATGACGAAAGTGCTCGATGGCCAAAAAACCCACAGACAAACAGCCGGAACCATCTTGAGCTATCAGTGCAGCCACATATCTCGTCCGTTTACGCGTACCATTTGGGGATCTACGCGTTGCTAAGAGCTTGATATTTAACTGCCGGACAATCGCGACAAACGTTCCTACGACACTTGGTCTCCTCACTAAACAGTGCAATTGATGGACCCCCATGTTCATAAGGGAATGAATGGATGTCATCGTATCTGTGAACACAGCGAATAAGTAGCATAACATGCAAATGAAAACAGCGAGGTACGAGGTTGGTTTACAACAGTCGAAAGGAAGGGGGATGGTGATCATGATGGGGCAGGGGTTGAAACAACACTTTCTAAGTTACTGGGAAGACGAAGCTGGAGGTCGGTGAAGATTTTGTAGATGGCGCCTGCAGAAAGACCGCATTCGACGAGATACTCAGGGGTGACGCCCCAACCGAGAAGATCCAACACGAGTGACTTTGCTCGGTCCAGGTCCTCCGTCGTCACTGGGACCAAAACCATATTCAATCAGCGACTGAGAAAAGATAGTAATGAAAGCGAGAATTACTAGGTTCAACCTTGGGGGGGAGACTGACAGCAAGCTCTGCGGCCGGGAAAACCGGCGTCGAAGTTCTGACCAGGTTGGGTAGCTGTGGTGGATCTTGGTGTTGTTGTGGTAGAGGCTGCGATGAGATGCTGGAAAAACGTCCCTCCACGATCTCACCGTCTTCTAACGAATCGCTCTTCGAGATGACGGGATATGGCCGGATTTGCGAAGCATCGTTCGATAGATTTCTACCATCATTTCCAGGAAATGGCAGTTCTTGACGGTCCTCCACCGCCATGCGGGGAACAAGTTTTAGAGAAGAGTGGTAGTGGTATGTGCCAGGATTTGTTCAATGTTCAGATGTTATGTCACGGTAAAGCGGCAAAGGTAGCGTGTAATCGGCGTGTGAAAGTCGTATTATAGTATCGCGTTCAAGGCTCTACCGTACAAGTACATGGTGTTTTCGCAAAATGTTTTAGATCATCATCGACAAACTGCAGCCACGGAAAGAAAGGAACGGGGGTTCGGGGGCATTTGACCAGTGTTGTGGTGGCGCTTGCAGATGATGACGATAATGCGAAGCTGTAAACCTCTGCGCGGATCATACTATTTTTGGAGTTCGGTGACCGACATGTTTGTACTTGCAACATATCACCCTGCTAGGATCCCTTGTAGACTCGGCTCGAACTCGCGTTGATCCCCCATCAAGTGAATAAAGCATCGGCCGGTAGGATCAGGACTTGTCCTTGCGTGGTCGGTATAACAATGCCAATAAAGTCGTTGGAAAGGGCGATCTACATGATCATGACATGTCGGTCAGAAATTCACTATGTGAATGAACTTTGGGTAGGGGCGAGTAATAGGTCCGACGGAGTCTAGATTAGGAAGGGCATGGAGACTGCGCTGACGCTGTCTCAAACTCGCTTGGACCACGAGTGTGCCATCTAACGGGTCAATACGGGATCAGCACCTGAAGCCTGAAAGGCACATGTATGTTAGAATGCCACTGAACATGTTACCAGGCCACGTCTTGCGACTCTGGCCGGAACTGCGACATACCAGGGTGGTACCAAACGTGACACAAAGGATGAGGTAGAGGCCTAGAAAACACGCGCGGTCAGTACAAAGGTGACCTTCAACTTGAAGGGGATGACAGCAAACGTACAGATGAGGATCATCCCTTCGAGCCGGTTCAGTTTACCATCTTGGATGGCGTAGTTGACAGCATACGCCGCCACGGGTTATAGATCGCCGAAGAGACAAGGGAAACTTAGGGGACATACCTGAAAGGAACTAGACGATCAACTGGAGAGGGTCAAAGAGGAGTGTAAGCGACTTATCGAGTATCCATCCCAACGTGACGGTAAACCTGTGTTAGAGGGAAAGAGAGTGTGCACAGCATGGTAAGGGAGAGTAACCACGTACTGAATGACGAAAAGCGCGATTTGCTGGAGGATTACATTCTATGACAGAAAAAAGGTGAACGAAAACTCACGATGCTGGAACGGACTGCGACACTCAAACTGAGGGTCAACTTATCTTTGAGGGAGACTGTCACCGCAGCGGTGTTTCCTACAATAGGGAGCAGAATAAGCCCTTTCTGATAGCTCCGGTGCCCTGATGGAGTCTACCAGGAGCTCTGCTGTGACAGCAACGAACTATGCAGTTTATCAGCAATTGCCTTTGCCATGCGGAGCGCATATAAGCAACAATCATACCACAGTGACCAAAAGTACAACGGACACGGGAACATTCATTCGTGAGCCTGTTTGCTCCTCGGATTGTGTTGGTGTTAAGCATCACCCAACTCTGGATCGGAAGTTGGTTGGTCCGTCCCCTCCCCTGATACCGAGAACCGAACCTGTGGGTAGGTGACCGAAACCCCGCTCCGAGAACCTCAGACCACCTGCAAAGAAAAATATACCGAGGACCAGTACTAGGGCAAGTTGAATAAAGACATGGATGATAGTATGACTGAAGGCTTACCCAAATTACTTAGAATTGACCCGACAACGAACAGAGGTTATGGGTTAAAAGATGGACAGCCGACCAAAATATGCTCAGACTCACGAGATCACAGTACGGTGTATATGCACACTTCGTCAAAGCGATAATCTGCCAAGACGGGAGAATGCGACATGTAGGCATACCAAAATGATCAAACTCGACACTACAACACACGTTAGTGAAAACTGAGTGAGCCTGTTGACACGAGCACAAGGAGGGTTTGCAGTACGCATTTCCCTGAATATAAAAAATGTCAAGAGGTCGTTGAAAAGACACCGATATCACACTTACCAGCCTTACTCGTAGCAAACGCGAGTAACTATGTGTTCATAAATACGATGTTCTCCTCCTCTCGAAGGCAGCGACCCACCTTGGCGGGGGTATGAGGGCCAGAAATGTGACTGGTGAAGTTGTACATGAATATTGAACAGAGTGGCGCACAGACCAAAAACGACCGAGTTATTTTTGACACTTTTCTGTCGAGTTCGCACTCGGACGCTACTCGGACCAAACCCAACGAGTGAGAAAATTTATCTTGCACTGCTACACTATACCTCACTATACTGTAAGTCATTGAGTAAAGTGTCCGGAACGCTGAATAAAGGTTTTCTCAGTTTTTCGTGCTCACTTCCGGTTTGTGAATCCCGTTCCGTAGCTCAGAGCCACTGAACCTAACTTGAACCTTCCTATCAGATAACATAGAAGATGGAAACCGCGGCCCAAGCCAGAATCGACGATGAAATCAATAGGTTGCTTTCATCAGTACATGATCTCCGGACCCGAAGGAATACCTTCTCTCCCATTGCTCGCCTTCCAACCGAAACGCTCGCAAGCATATTTGTCCTTTGTGCTTACGACTATCACAATAATCGCCACTCAGTTGCCTTCGGTGTACCTAGTTGGGTCAACATTTCATATGTCTGCCGCCGTTGGCGTGATGTCGCTCTGAACTACCCAACCCTCTGGACCTATCTTTTCGTCGCATCGAAGCGCTGGACAGACGTATTACTGGCCAGATCGAGACAGGCACCATTGAAGCTACGTGCAGCCCTCGAACACCAGACTTTTGATGTCTGGCCAAACTTTGCGGAGAAAGTGTTGAACCAGGCAGAACGTGTTCAAGAATTATGCCTTTCCTTTCCGCGCCGCTATGCGGAAATGGTTTTTTCCAGGCTTTCCTCCCATGCTCCCCTCATGCAAATCCTGAAGATCTCAGTGTATAATGGCTTTGTTCCGGGGTCGCCTCCTGAATCCCCTTGGGCGCTATTTAACGGAGACATGCCGTCCCTTCGTAAACTGGAACTACGCGGCTGTCAAATCCAGTGGAATTCCTTCGCTCTGAAGGGTTTAACGACTCTCAGCCTGCACAAAGTTCCAGAGCCATGTCGACCGAGCGTGGAAGAGTTCCACGCTCTGCTGAGTTGTATGCAAGAACTCATATATCTCCATCTCGATGGAGTTCTTCAAAGCGCCCGTAGCTTTTTTGGCAGCGTGGTTTTCGATGCGTCCCAGAAGGTCACTCTACCCCATCTGTCTCGCTTTTTGATTTGCGCTCCATCTTCGACTATTTACGCCCTGCTGTCGCTTGTTACCATTCCCCTGAAGACAGAACTCAGGCTGACATGCGATTCCGAACTTGAATACGATTCCTCGGGCTGTTTAGTCGATTACTCCCCACTCTATCCGCTTCTCGCGCAACGGTTCACCATACAAGAGAGTCAGGTACTCGCTGTTCCAACGATTCGCTCATTGGTTATCACAACCGCTCCTATGGCGTTTTCAGTTATCCTTGGTGTATCAGAACGCGATTGGGATCATATGCTTGACACAGATAGGTACATGCAGTGGGGTTACAATATTCCCCTCAAAGTCGTTGTTACGTTTGGGATATCAACAATGAAACTTCGAGACCGCGTCATATCCAACATCTGTTCTAGCATCCCACTGTCTGGTGTTCGAAGTGTTCTGGTCGACTGCCCTCCATTTTCACCCTCTTTTTGGAAGAAGGCCTTGGGACCGCTGCAGGAACTACGGTACATCAAGCTGATTGGGGGCTACATGCCGAATCTGGCTTCAGTCCTATCCCCCACCCTTGATTATCATGCAGAGGATGAGGGCGAACCTGCCGGTCAAGGATCACATCAGATATTTGCACCTGCTTTGGAGGAGTTAGAGCTCCTATGCATAGTATTTTCCACCGGGTTTGAAGCCGATCCTTGGTTACGCTGTGGGACTTTACGCCGTCTCTGCGATGCACTCGCTGATCGCAAGGAGGAAGGGCGAGCTCTCGGTCGATTTACCATGACTCGGTGCTGTGTGGATGAATCTGATGAACAGAAGTTGTCGGACGTGGTTGGCGAGTTTCAGTGGGATGGGGATTTCTCACCTGACCTCCGTGATCCATATTGGCTTGACGAAATGGACCGCGAGCGTTGGTCGGATGATGAAGACGAGTCGTAGATTGAAACTTTGCACGTTTTGTTAGACACCTTATTATTGCAGCCGTAGAAGTGCGGAAAATGGCTATACCGTAGGGTCCAGTTGATTCAGAATAAAGAAAGCTGTTAGGTGAGCGAGTCGGATCGGAGACCGTCGGTCAGTACTGCCAGTGGTGGTTCAAGCGGTCAATATCAAGTGCTGCGTTTCCAACGCGTGCAACAGCACCTACAGCACTGGCGCAACAACGAATCCCAATACTGAAAAAGAGTCGATATCAGCATTAACAAAGCCAAGCAAAGTACAATGACAAGAAACAGAAGTACAACCAGGACGTCAGGATCGTACCCACCCTGACAACTCCCTTATGGGTTCAACAACGCACCCGCCTCCCGGACCATCTGATCAAAGCTTCTTGCCCCGCCTCTCGTAAGCCCCGCCGCCTCCACAAACTCCCTCGCCTTCTCCGACACTAATTCCAATAGATCCGGCTCGCCTTGTAGATGTATCTTCATGTATGCCACGACGACGACTGTCGCCCACACCTTCTTGTCGACCCTGAGCTCATCTGCCTTTCCCAGTACCGCATCCCCAACGACTCGCGTGAGAAGAGGGGAGACCGTAAACGAACCATCCACGTCCATTTGTTGAAATAGATCATACACCTCTTGCGAAATAGGGACCCGTCTATCCGGGAAGCTCGGGTGGGAAACAGGACGGGCGTGACCTGGAGCGCCCGTGTCCTGGAGGAACTCGGGCGAAGGAGCGCGTTCGATTGGGTCGCGGAACCGAGGAAGGGGACTTGGGGGGCGAGAGGTTGTCCAACAAGAGCTGCAAGAAGACCCTCCAAGGGAGCTGAGAGTGGAAAAAGTATCGGTACTGGTGTGAGAGGAAGCGCTTCGTCTCCGTGGTGGGTTAGGGTCACGTCTGGGCCCACGACCTCTGCTGCTCTCGCTCATCCCAGAATCGGACCCGTCGAATGTACCAGGCAACGTCGCGCGGTGATGAGGACGAGAACGAGTCGTGTTCGCCATCCTTGGCGATGCCACTGGACCGCTGAAAAGACCAAAGACAGACGCGATGATGGAGGACACACCACTGACGAGATCGTCGAGGAAAGTGGGGGCCTCGGCCGTACTATCCTGTTGGGTATCCGGGTTGGGCTTCCGAATTCTCGATCTAGCCCACGCCATGCTACCACTTCCACGCCCCATATTCCTTCTCCGTTCATCCCCTTTCTGGATGGCGACAAAGGACGTATGCTTGCTGACAAGCTGATATGTCAACCCCAGTCTAACTATGCCAGCTCTCCTTAGGTCGTCCTCGGAGACTAGTAGGGCGTCGCCTGGAGCGGGAGCGGGCAGAGGTCCAAACCCCTCATCCAGTTCCATGATGAGTTGTCGCGCGGCCAGCGAGTGCACGATGGGAACAATCGACTGTTCGTTGGTGTCACGAAATGGTTTCACCTTCATCACTTGCACGGTTGATTCTTGTGGCTCAGAAACTCCTTCCAGTTTAGTCTTCAACGTAACAGAAGTCGGGACAGTCCTAAATGATGTGATTGCGAACACTGTAAAGCGGATACCGGAGAAAATATTGGTCAACGAATGAGGAGCTTGTTGTACAGGGGGCGGAGGTGCGAGGGCTGGGATGCCTGCGGGGAGGTTAAGCTTCGTTGGTGATGAGAAACCAGCTCGAGGACTCGAGGCATCGTAGCCCCAATGGATCTCGATGCGTTCTATATTCTTCGAGCGCCCAGTATTCAAGAGTCGAGCACATTTTCCAGAAATGTCTTCTGCGGAAAGTGCAAAGAGATACTCTCCGTTACCCTGCCGAGCAAGCCTGGAGCATACCTCGGAGGATACTCCAGTTCCGATCCCGAGAACAAAGAGACGCACTGGCGCCCGAGGTGGTGAATTATGAACCGCGTTGGAAATGACCACCCAGGGATCCAGTTGCTGATTCACCTAGAATGAAACTGTGTTCAGATCAAGGGGGCTTAGAAGCTTGCTAAGTACGCACATGGACTTGACCGTCGGTAAGTAAGAATACAACTGCTGGACGATCAAGCCCACGCGAATTGAATGCTGACTGAAGGGCTTTGGGAATTTCTGTTCCGCCAAGATTGGCGCTCATGGTTGCAACGTGTGACGTCTGTGACCTCAAAGTCAAATAATGTCGTTTAGGCCGAAGAAAGCATACCGCTTCGACCAAGGATGTTCGATCGAGCCCCCGGCTGTTCCGCCACAAGCTTGTAACTTCGTTACCAAAGCTGAAAATATTGAATGTAGTCTGCGTGCTAGGCAAGAGACGAAGTAGTATTGTCAAGGTTCGCTTGGCTGTTTCGATCGAACTACCGCCCATACTGCCGGATCGATCAATGATGAAAATATATTCCTGTGAAGGAACCTTGGGGGCTTGGAACTTGGGAACAAGGGTTAACTGCATTGCAATAATGGAACCTTCTTCGTCGTCATCTCTCCTCGCATCAAGCACCTCCGCAAAGCATCTGGGCTTATCTAATCCCTCGGCGTGTATGGTGATTACGAAGTTGTCGGTCAAGAATTCGGATGACTTCCAGACTGCAGACATACGCCGCTGTGATCTTTGATCCGAACGCCCCTTGTAGCGTCGGAGCGCGATGCGATGCGTAGGGCTACGAATGTCGTATATGACATCGCTCGTCTGAATGTCGACGCTGATATGCACCCGGGTGCGAGAATTTACAGCAGACGCATCGTGCATGGCTGCAGGTGGCGTTCCATAACGTTCAGCAATGTGCATGGGGAGCTGCAGTCGAACATGGTCCCTGAGAGCTTCGTTTAAGAGATCCATTACAAACTATATGCAGGGCGTGAGCTTTTCAGAAATAACGAGTTACGGATTTGATGCACACCGTCAGATGCGCTATCACCCTCGTGGTGGCAGGAATAGATCCGACCGAGATCGTGAATACTGCGTGGCAAAGAATGCATCTACATCAGCGTTCATCATAGGGTTAACAGGGCTTACTGTCGTCTGTCACCCTTTCAACGAGCGCTGACGTTTTCCCTTGCTCTACCGCACGAGTGAAAGCGAGCGCAGCCTCTTCCTTTTCCTTTACCTCCCCGATAATGACCGATCCGTCTTCTAGTTCAAGCTCGAATGCGCAGACCGCGGCGTTCTCCGGGAGTGGAAAGACATACTTTGCCCTTGCCGTGGGTTCATTCGACGGATTGTAGAATGTCTGGGTGAGAACTATGCGGGAAGATACTATATCATGAGAGGGATGGCCATGATTGTCCGAGGATTGGAAGATAAGCTCTCGAGATAAGGAAACTTTGCCAACGACGTACCGTCAACTACCCATGCTTTCACTCTCACTTCTTCTAGTGGGAGATATTCGATGGTTGCTTGCCCGCGTGGTTGGTGGGCAATGCCTGTGTGGGTTGAAGTCATACGGGTCACCGAATAGAGGATAGTAATCGTTGCTGTGCGGAAGACCCTCCGCTTTTATCTGCAATCGTTAGCTGTATCGGCGCCTCGCGGCGAGACGCGACAACCGAACGTGGGAGGCCGAACGCATCGGTTGGGCAGGGTTGGGCGCATGACCACTGGAAGCTATTTCGAAATAGGCAAGGATATGATCTTGAGACTTGATTGGGCCAGAATGTTTTTCTGACCAGTTTACGCTGTGGTTATCTCCGGAAGAATCCTGCCATGAGCATCCCAGACCGAACAAAGTGGGTGACTCTCAGGTTGCTTCCGAGTCCTTGGCGGTGCGAATACAGCTGCACGTTCCTGCTTTGCATACACGAGGACAAGTCCACGTAATTGGAGTTGCAAAGTATTTCCAGTTTAAGAGCCTCTTGAAGAAGGGTAACAAACGTGGTAACTCTCCGGAGTCGACCGAAACCTGTCCATCTTGACATCCCACAGCTCCAGAGTCTGCTTTCCGCCAATCCCGCTACCTGGCTTCCCAATCTCATTCCATTCTTCTAGCTCCCCAACAAAATTCGTCCCAAAATCGACAAATCCAATTATGCGTAATAATCGTATGTACTTCGGAGAGCCTCACACCGTGCTCTTCGCCGAAGGAGACAACTTGGAGGGGCCTGATACGCGCCCAATAGTTGATACCTCGAGAATTCGACATGTTGGAAGTCCAATTCCGCCAAGGCGTAAGCGGTGAATCTAACATTGAGAAGGAGTCCCTGCCTCTAGGATAGATGCTGCGACAAATGGCCCGGACGTGACGGAAAAGTGAGCACTAGCTCCCAACCTTACGACCCGACGAGTCTAGTACAAGAAAGAAAGATCACTAACTTCATCAGAACAACCCTTCTCAGCAAATCCAGTAGGAGCGACAGCATGCCGACCTATCCAAAAGTCGCGGGAGACTCGACCTTTCTATTTTCAGGGGCGAAGGAAGAACGTAAGTCACCACTACGAACTTCTTGTTCCAACTTCGAAAGCAGGCTCTTGACTCCCACTCCTCCGGCAGGCAAATCCTGTATGAAACCTGTTAGCTCCAGCGTTTCCAACTTGGTTCCTTGCGTGATGCCGACGAACGGGAGAGTTTTACTGAACGCCGAACCCCTTTCGTGCCGCCACCAACGTCGAGCTGTGGTTGTTTCTTGAGGTATCCCTAGACATTTCCCCGAAATGCGCTGGCAGGTCTGAGTTAGGACGCAATCTTTTTTACGCACTCAGAAGATATGCCAGAGAAACCCCGTATCTTCTCTCGTCAAAGTATAAGTCTATCGTTCGATCGACATGGTTACATAACGTCATATACTACACATATTAAATGATGATCTGCTTCTACACTGCCGGCTCCGTTCGATGTGACTGCTTAGCCAACGAACGTGATCCATTTCATACAAAATTGACATCGACGAGATCTTCCTGAGAAACAATTTAAAGGCATTCATAGAGGTATGTATCTGGCCGCAAAGAGTGAAACCCACTGGAAGCCGTTTCCCCGAGTTTAGTAACTCTCTCGGTCACGGGAACACTCGACGATTTAGAGCGGCCATGCGAACGAGGGTATCCTTCGCTGCCGATATACAGCGCACCAGACGTAGCCCGATACCCCTTCATGCTAAACACAAGGCGGGGATAAATCATAAACGGAACGGAATTCATGTATAGAATGACGACCGAGATATACAGCATCTACACGAACCTTGAAATCTTTCCATGCAACTCATCATATGGAAATTCACTTGCCGAAGACGACGGGAGCAGCGTTCCTAATGCGAATGCCTCATAAGCAAAGTTCCTAAGGATTAACGTGAGCGTTCAGTACAGCGGTCATCAGGAGAGAACCTCCCGTACAAGACAAAGTAGAGTACACTGTGCTCCAGCAGTAGCATCATATATTTGTTGATCTGCTGTCTCCCCATCATTCTCCGTGTTTCGATGGCGTGCACGGTGAAGCAATAGACCGCGAGAGCTATTAGCAGGATATCGAATACCCCCCTTGGGATACCGTCATAAATCGAGACGATTTCGCTGTGGCCATTCTAGAGAATGCAAAAGGTTATATCGTCGACGGCAGCGCTCGTGACTGGTCGCATGAAAAGTCAGTACAAGGAATCACAATGTGCGTTCTGGATACGTAAAATATGGCAACCAACTTGCCAAGTCGATGAGCTCCAAGATCGGATTATAGGCTGGCGGTTCCGGCGGTGGATGGGCAGCCAGATACCGCCGATATGCATGATAAGTACTGGAAGAGCTGAGCACGGGACATCTTTCAAAGTGGACTCTGACCACTGGCTGACATAATACGATTTGTTGTGGGAGTCAATTTGACCTAAGGTTAGGGTTTACTTCTTCGTCCAACATATTCCAACAGTATCTCAATCATGGTACGTCCTGAACATTGGTCCATCATACATCACTCACCGCGTGGACAGGGTGGTGGAGCGCGTTACCCATACCCAAAACATGTCTGGTCGCCAGCAGGTGTGTTGGAATGCACGCTTTTCATTGCTGGTTGTAGTGACAATAACTGACAGGTGGATGGTGGACTCGTCCTGCGAATTGGGCAAGCAACACGGCGATTACCGTGACTGGCATCCTTGTCATTGCATACGGCGTATGGTCCGTCAGCGCAGAACGAGAGGTGATGAAGTGTTTTTCGTTACCGGAGTTGGTGCTCATGCTAGTATGCGGACAGACCCGGCACGTTCTTCCCGATCGTCCGATACCCTCGATGTTGGTACGAAAATTTCGTTACTCTCCTATTATCGAAGGCTCATCGCGAATTAGTGGGCGAAACAATTTAGAGAGCAAAGAAAGGAGTAGGCATGAATAGTCGAGACGTTTCCTTTGCCCCCGTGGTGTATCAATTCCTTCCGACAAATTCCGTGCTCTACTTCTTGACTGAATATTCCTCCATGCTTCAAGATGCGATGGTACCTGAGCATTTACGCCAGTGGGACCCAAAAGTGACACTGAGCTCTACATTCCAAGCCGAAGATAAGCGAGGACGATGTTTCGCACGACATAACTCTCTTTATCTCCCATTCCGCGCACTGGATATTCTTAGCAGTTACGATGGAGATTTGGTCCACGAACAACTCAGCGTTCCTTCTTGTACAAGTTTGTGAACACTTCATCCTGAGCTGCGTGAGTTGCCCAGTGATTATGGTGATCTAAACGTTGAAGTTGAACACTCTCTGTTTGTCCTACTTTCTCTCTTTTCTCTCTGGTTTGTAAACGGTCCACAACCAACCCGAAATGGGCTTCGAAAGTGTCCCAACTTCAAGCATGGGAAGCGAGATCCAAGTCCATATGTGATAAGTAGGATGCTGACGTCAACATCAGTGTACAAACTGCGGGTCCGCAGTAACACATTTTCTCTGCTCGCTATTTATCGTCGCTCTGAACAGATCTTAATTTCAATATCCACACGCATATCGATTTCCACAGGATAGGCGGTCAGGCCTCTGGAAGAAAATAGTGAATCACTCTGAGCGTCTCCAAGAATTCCGCCTCACGCTCAGGAGTCAGGGCCGTTCATCAGATCAAGGAGGTGAATTACCTGCGTAACACTCCTTAAGCGCTTGTCCCATTCTTAATCTCGTTGGCTACGATTCGTGTCCAAGAACAGCCACGACGTTGATATTGGAATCAGCACAGGCAGGAGCAACGGCATAGTTGGCCTTACGCTTAGGGGGTTTCCCAGTGGAGTTCCAGAAATTCTGTCCAGCCTGGCGGCCACCACTATTTTGGTCGGCTGGGTAGGGTTACTTGGGAGTACGCCAACGAGTTGATCAAGTCCCGAACGGTACATCACCTCTCTTAGTTTTACGCGCTCGTCAGGATATTCGTCGCTGTCTGGTGAAGACATCTCGACGTTTTGATCGGCAAACATGAGTGACCAAAAGTCCTTGTTGGGCATCGTAAGTTTGCGGCGGGGAGACGAATGTTCATGACTACCTGTTGGATTAACTGTGGTGGGTACATTGAGATTGGAGTGCCGCCTGCAGTAGCATGCAGCCCCGGCAGGTTTGCGATCGGGAGATGGTGTCTGCAGCCGCAGAACGAGGGGAAATGGACACCCTTTGACATGATTGATATTAGCATTCACAATTTCAATATCATCGTCGTCGCTCGCTCATCGCCACTGCCGTGGCCGGTCGAGACACTCGTTGGACTAGCCGGACACCAGCGGCGCTGGTGACAATGGCATTTATTCCACTTTTTCAACAGCTTTCTACTACATTGGACACCGTCATCCCACCCCGTTCCCACTACTAGTATTCTCGTATTATTTTTTTATTAGTCGTATAGCTTCGCATGAGGGGGTGAACCTTCTGACGGGTTTCGCCACATACTTAATCGAACACAGCAGCAGGATGTAGAAGTTATGGTGCCGCCGTGCCGGTCAAGTGTAGGTGTTTCAGAATTCCACCGAAGCTGTGTTCACGGGTTTACATCCAGGAAGTTGGGAAGTTGAAGACTTCAGTGACTGTCGCGCCACTCCGAGTCAAGCGAGTGCAACGATTATGGGCGTTGTGAAGTCCTTCGAGTGCGGGGAACACAAGCCTCCTGTAGTGAAAACTAGCGTTTCAAAGTCCCGGTTGCCTTGCACTTTGCACAGGTGCTGAGACCGATTGCATTACTATTCCAAGCAAAAAAATATTATATTATGGTACTACATAGGTTTTATTACAACGTATGTACTGGCGTCGTCGTGCGTTGATGGCGAGGTGGGCGTGTTGTGCTTCGTGTCGCGACGCAGATGGCAGTGTGGACGATGACGACGACGACGACGCAAGGTGTCGTATGTGGTGGGTGTCATGTCGTCGTCGTTAGGCTTGGGGTATCGTCGTCGTCATGCGTGGTTGTCGTTAGGTGGGACATGCCTAGTTGGTTGTCGTGATGTCGTCGTCGCCGTCCGTCGTGCCGTCGTCATTGTGCGTCCGTGTGTCGTCGTCATCGTGCATCGGCGCGTGACAGACGGCGTTGTGCCATCGTAGCTAGTTGGGGAACTTGGGGTGTTGTCGTTGTTGTCCATCGCCTGCGTGAAATTGTCGAGGGGGCCTGTGTGTGTGCGCGTGCGTGCATGTCTGCAAGATGGGTGGGTGAGAGCGTACCATATACGAGGCGCGGCGTTGGTCGTTGTGGCTTCAAGGAGGTGGAGGCGGGTCCGTCGCGAGTCGCGTTGGATGTCGACGTGGCTGGCGACATGCGTGGGGCGTGACATGCGCCGCGTCGTGTTTGTGGTTGAGCTGGGTCCGAGTGAGCGGCGAAGAGCGCGAGTGGGGAATCTGGGGATCGATGACCACTTACGAACCCAACGTTTGAGGTGGCGGTGGGACCGTTGGGGCCACGCGATGGTGGCAGTGAGCCTGTTGGTGGTCGTGTCATTTCTCGTCGACAAGGTGGGTGAGTGAGTGGGTCGTCGTACCAGACAGGTGGGGATGACGAGGTGCGTAGGGACGACGAGGTGCGTAAGATGACAAGGCGGGTAGGGTGGTTGGTCGTCGTGCGTCGTGTTGCGACGCAGACAGGTGGGGACGGCGAGGTGCGTGGGGACAGCGGGGTATGACGTGTCGTCGTGGTGGCTGCGTGAGGTCGTCGTGAGGGAAGTCTTGTTGGCGTCGTTTCTGTCAATGTGGCATGTAAGTAGAGCGAGAGGTAGCCGGTGCGGGTCGTTCAAAGAGGAGTACTGAGTGACGAGTCGTAGCTTGTCAATGTAAAGTTGTGCCCGTTTTGGTAATCAAACGCGCTAGCTGAGCGAGTCGTTGATGTCGCGTCGTTTCGTGAATATGCAGATGCCACCTGCAAGTCACGACCTCATCGTCACGAGGTTGGTGAGCATGGGGGAGAAGGCGCTTTGTCGCATTGTCACCACCATGGTCAGGGCGAGTGAGGGATCATCGGGATCGTGGACGCATCATTTGGGCTGCAAGGAAGTCGTTTGGGACCATGTAGAGTCGTCCGCTCGACTACAAAGATGAATGAAAACATATCATCTGTTCGCATTCATGTTGGTAGGCGAACGGGAGGGGATGGGGGTCGAGTGAGAGCAGGGCATGGCGTGGCGTCGTCGGTAAGGAAGAGGGAGAGGGCGGTAGTGTGCCCGTCGTCGCGAGGTGGATGGGGTGTCGTTGCCAGAAGGAAGGGCAAGGGCACAGCCTCGTCGTGCGAGGTGAACGAGGACAAGGGAAGTAAGAGGGGGAGGGGAGGGCACGTCATCGTCGCCAGGGACCAAGGTGGGTGAGAGCGTGACTTCGTCACCGACGTGGGTGAGGACGAGGGAGAGGGAGAGACCGTTTTGTCGTGGGGAGGTGCATCCGTCCCCGTCCCCGTCGCGTCATGAGTTGGGTGAGGGCGAGGGCGAGAGTGCGTCTGTCGCTGTCACCGTCGCCTCGTCGCGCCGTGGTGTGCCCGTTGTCGTTGCGAGGTGAATGAGGGAGACGACGGGTGGCCGAAGACGCAACCTCGTTGTCGTGTTGCTGTCGATATTGTCAATTGCAACACTGTTTGCAGTGCGTCCGATTCAGAGTGTGGCGCGTCGTCGTCACTTGTAGTCCATAGGTCGAAAAATATGAAAAAAAAACCCTACAGTCCTTGAAAAGACTGGTCGTAACTGCCAGCGCAACTGCCAGCAACCGGTAGAATAGTTGTAAATAAAAGACCGGACCGGGCTTTATTATGAATCATTTTTATGATCAAGTCATCGTCTGCAGCTGGTTGTAGATTCACCTAATGAGCTGTCACTTTTATGACTACAAAAGACGTTTTCTCTGTTGTTGGATAGCTGTAGTGAAGTGGGTAACTTTTTCAAATGTTGTATGTACTCAATGTCGTGTGTGTTCAATCAATTCACTATCCCAACCTGGGTTCAAGTCCGTTTGAGGCCGGTTTGTGCTTCGGTCAACGAAGCGTGTGAAACTCTGTTGCAAACGCAATGTAAGTCGACAAAAGTAAGTACTCGAATATAAGGTGCTATCAGAATCATACAATAAGATAAAACTCGGACCGATTACTCATTCGGTCGTATGGATGAAAGAGAATGATGAAACTTCAACAGTTTGAGCAGTCTGTCCCGGCTTAAGCCGTTGACCGAGTCGGATCGCGGTCGGGCAGGAACCGGCAAAGACCGGGTCGCACGCCAAGTCGAATGGAGCCTTCGAAGTCGGCTCGTGGCTAGGACCGTCAGATGTAACTCCGCTGCCTAGTGGACGATCTTGGCATATCCTGTCAGAATTCATAAGTACCGCTCTACCAAACGTCGATTTTGATTTGTTGACAGTTGTAGTTCCTTCAGTGCAACTAAGAGCTTTGGCCAACTTGAAAGTGCCAGAGACCGATGATCATTGTAAAACTGAGGTACCATGGACAATTTCCCAAACTTCGTGCGTACTACATCTCTTGTCCTGAGAGCACGGCGTCGATTAATCGGGCACTGATATTTTGGACACCGCGGAAGCCAAGCTCAGAACCATGACTGGTTGAAACTTCTGCCATTGTCTCGGACAATCTGCCTTTTTAATAGTCGGATGCTTCCGGCGACCAAAAATGCACGCGGTTGCGAGGCCTGCTACGGATGCGTGCACAATGTTCCACGGATTGATCCGTGTTCTACGTACCCAGGGACCAGAGGTGCGTCCCCATAAATACGCCAGTATGCCAGTGTGGTTAAGCTGGCAAACCGCACTGGCAGACCCGTATTTCAGATGGTATTGGTCTGTTCCTTTATTTCACCTGCCATTCAGGTGCTTGCTTTCATAGCTAGCACGCTCGCAGTCCCCACCTCCAGGTCAACAGAGGCACCTTTGGTCACTTTGGACTATGGCGCATTCCAGGGATTTGATTCTGCTGGAGATACCGAGTCTTTTCTCGGCATGCCTTTCGCACAACCACCGTGAGCTCACATATCAACCGCCTTTTGCGACTAATCGTATTCCAGTGTGGGGAAACTTCGCTTCAACAATCCGGTGCCCCCACAGCCATTCTCTGGAATTAGAAATGCGATATGGTTTGGCAACGCTTGTCCCCAGCAACCCGCCTTCGGAGCCAATGGAGCCAATGTAACGGTGGCCGACAGCCCTGGGCTCAGTATTTTACTCCCGTACCTCGGAATACTGCCCGGAACTTTAGTAAACAATACTTCAGAGGACTGTAGGTTTGCTGATCCTATGTGGCATACCATTCGCTCACATGAAACGTGCAGGCTTGTATCTTAATGTCGTGAGACCTGCAGGTGTCTCTGAAGGGGCTGATCTTCCTGTCATCGTTGTAAGCTAGTTGTTGGTGATTTTCGAGGACAACAAGAACTCATCTGAGTATAGTGGATATACGGCGGTAATACTGCAAAATAGACTGTGGGTCCCAAGCTCATTCAAATTCAAACAATAGGGGCCTTCGAAGACGGAGATGCGTCTGGGTACAATGGTACTCAGATCGTCTCGCGCTCACTCAGTTTGAAGTCACCAGTCATCTATGTTTCCTTCAACTACCGACTGAATGGTTGGTTTTTGTGTCAAAGTACAGGCTCAACGACTGACGTCTACGAAACAGCATTTGGATTCCTTGGTGGCAAGGAAGTACAGGCGGCAGGACTTGGGAATTTTGGACTTTTTGATCGTAAGCCTCTGTATGTTTTTTTTTTTTCATTTGGGGATATTGACGTATTGATGCAGAACGTTTGGCGCTTCAGTGGGTCCAAAAATACATTCGTTCCTTTGGAGGAAACCCCCAACAGGTGATCCTGTGAGTGTTTCAAGTTCCAGCACTTGCGTGAAGGCTTGGAACTGAAATGCCGTCGTTCTAGATGGGGTGAAAGCGCCGGTTCGATATCTGTAATGCTACAGATGGTTGCTTATGATGGTCAACTAGACGGACTGTTCCAGGGGGGTGTCATGGTATAATTCAATCTTCAACTCCAAATTATTGTGCATTGACGAATTGCACAGTCGTCCGGTTCTGCGTCTCCGATTTATGATATCACCTTGCAACAAGCTCAAAGAAACTACGACCTCCTCTTGGAACAAACAAACTGTACTGCTACGAACGATACATTGGATTGCCTTCGTCAAGCCCCATACGATTCGATCCAAAACGCGGTTCTGCAGACCCCTTCCATATTCTCTTACCAGGCGACTAATCTTTCGTGGGGACCGCTGATCGACGGTGTCTTCTTGAAACAGTCGATTAGGCAGTCACTAAGTCAGGGTAAATACGCGCAGGTATGGTTCATGAGATTAATGGTTCATGGTGTATGATGGCCGAACACTCGGTAGGTACCCGCAATCTTCGGGGATGTTGATGATGAGGGAACGTGAGTTATCTCCCCAAGAGACTGTGACGGATGTTAAAAATTCTGATTCATACATTTTCAGACTCTTCTCACTCTTCAACCTCAATGTGACGTGAGCCTCACGACTTCCTTCTGAGCGTAATTGACCGCCAGGATCATAACAGCACAAATGATCAGTTTTTAGAGTACATACAAACGAAGTAAGCTAACTCCATATTCCTCCGTTACGTCTTCACCGATGAAAGATGCTACCTGCTAGCTTCCTTGTCGGTGCCACTCAGAAAGAGATCGAGAAAGTCGGGATGGTCTATCCGGAGGACCCAACTTTAGTGGGTATCGAGTTCTGCTTTCCCCGCACTGCAATGATATATTACGTCTTTTGTCAGGGATCTCCATACGACGTTGGGATAAATGACACTCTGACGTGCGTTCTGTTGCGGACCATCCACTGACTTTGCTTACATTTAATAGCCCGGAATACAAACGGATTTCTTCGTTCCTGGGTGATTTTTACTTCCAGGCTCCACGCCGTTACACCCTGCACTATCTGTCTCGGACACAAGATGTTTGGAGTTACCGTGAGTTCAAGTCCCTCCACTGATGGATACCTATTCAATGATTCCTCATCAGTCTGGAAGAGAAACAAATATATTCCAACCCTAGGTTCATTCCATGGGACTGACCTCCAGACGTTCTATGACCTTACAGGAAGTTCTGATTGGGTGGGCACTGACGCAATTGGTATGTGGCATGTTTGATTCATCCGACAATGCACCGATCCGACCGACGTCTCTATTGCCAGTAAACTTTGCATACACCCTCAATCCCAACGTCCCCCCCAAGGGCTACCCTTCTGGTGCCGCACCGTCCCAGTTGTCCAACGTTTGTTGGCCACGGTACCACCACCACAGACCCCTGCTTTTGACTTTCGAAGACCCGAACGTACTCACCCTCACGAACGACACATACAGGGCAGAGGCAATCAAGGTTTTGGATGAAATACAGCACCGAATGGGCTTGTAAATTCCGGAAGTGAAGTCTTCAAGTCATAATTATCCAAACCTGGACGGACCATATGGCTAGATAGTGCTGAATCCTCTGTTGTAGGCAGAGGGCCCCAAAAATGTTCATTGACTTTGATACGTCCCGCTGGATGCAACGTCTTCCAAACGGCAAAGTACATGATGATTGAGTTACGCATCTATCCTCGTTGGTCACTGTGCGGGGTTATACCAAGTGGATAGTTTCTCCAGCTGCATTTTGGAAGGCGCAATGACACCACCAGTGAAAATGTCCGCACGAGCCTGAAGAGTCAGCGCCTCTTGCTATAGGAATTCTTAAAACTCGGAAGATGAAAATAACCTTCGGTCAAAACGTCAGTTGATACGATCCTGTGAATTGGGTTCGGTTATGCAACACAGGGGACTTTTTAATCGCAGGGCATAAACTACTGGATGCCGGCCTTTCAGCATGAGGGATGATGATCGGCTTACGAAGGTGTGTTCGAGTTGACCGGCCCCGCTCTCGAAGTTTCATCAGCGTGTCCATGGGTCTACACCTGGGAAGATGAGTATGACTGTCACGCCATTCTGTGACTGGGTGGCGAAGTGCCACAGTCTGAGTCCAGTGACACTCGCGGGGATGATATCGGCGGCGAAACATCAGGAGGCTCTGGAGTCTGTAGTAGTAGGACACAGCCAGTCCGCAAACTCACATGTCACTTTATCCCCACTCACCAACGCTAGGTTCTACTCCGGTGACATCAAGCTGGATGATCAAACTAACTATCCAACAGAATCGCATCGCTCGCGACAAATATCTGGTAAGTAGTGTTTGCACCCGTATTTTCCAGAGAACATCGTATCGAGATAGTACAGGTGACTGCGTGTGTGCCGCACTCGCATATCCGCGCCGTTCCGAGGAAAACGCCCACCTCGGTCCATGGATGCAAGTAAATAGATAACCGCAATGATGGGTATGAGACGCACGAGCCTGCGTTCTCGTCGGGAGGTCCTGGTCAACCTCGAGACGTCCTCACGCACGCTGAAGTTATTCCACACTTCGCGAGGATAGCAACATTGGTGTCCTATCCCGGATCCGCACCGGGGTCACATCCGCAGGAACCCCCATTATGATGGACAGTATGGGTGCGCACCGTGCGGTGGCATGGGTGCGGAATATGTGTGCATTTCCCTGGTTTCGCCGAAAATTGCCAGCCGAACAACGTCCGTGCCCTTCCCTCGAGCGGCTTTTTGAAACGAGTTTCATGGCGCGGGCCGAGAATACGAACATCAAGTACATCAAGTTCATACAAGTTCAATCACCTTGACACTGAAACTTGTGATCTGGCATAGTACCCCATTCTCAGCATCGACGTGATGAACCTGCGAATGGAAATTGAACATATCACGATGTTACACTAGGATGCTAATGCATACGAGATGCGGCACACCTGGTGATTAGCGGGGTCCATCTTTCAAGGCTCGCCCCGCTTCACTCACTGGCAGGCAGATGCCAGTGCTAGCTGGTGTTTGCATCAGCTGTGATGATGATGATGATGATGGCTTCCACAGTGTTGCAATGGAGCTATGCACAAGAGCGCCGAGCGAGCCACGGACTAGATATCAGAATCTCAGAGAGGAATCCTAAGTACTGTACCGGAGCATTTTGCTAGTTTTGATGTGTTCCTGGCACTGACAGCACAACATTTCGTATGCAATGACTCGGACGCAATCATCCTATGATACGTTACTTACTTATATTTCGTCTGGCAAGCAGTGACGGTCACATAAGGAACATTACCTAAGAAATTGGGAGATTCTAAACAAGGGCTCAAAACGCAACAGGCTGACATATATCAGGAAGACTGCAGGATCCAGCCACGATAACTAACAAAGTGTAGCGGAAGCGAGAGCCTGTTAGTTTTGGAGTGATCGGAGACGATGAACCGGGCCCGACCGCCCTCGCCCTCCATGGAGAGCTCCCGCAGAGTCGACTCGGACGTGGATGGAAGGAAGCAAGGACTCGGATCGATGCGCGTAAGCAACATGAGACTATGACCTACGGGGAGTCCAGCCACTACGCCAGGACTCCTGTCACCGCCAACTAGCACTCGGCCAGCCAGCCCAGCCCTTGCCGGTCCTCCCCGGTCCAACGATCAAAATTCGACGTGAAACGTTCAAAGTCAGACAGGTGATAATCAAAAACTGACCTGTAACCTCGTGAAATACTGCTAATCTGGCTATCAGACTGACCACTTTCCTTCTCTTGGAACAGGAAAGGATCCAAGGGACTTGTAGCATCCATCAGCAGCTGTTGAGTATTTGATTTTTTGGTTTCCAGTCGTGGATCGAGAACTCACGGGTGTCTGGACATCGGGAGTGATACAATCAACCCCACTGCACTAGTAGTGCGGCGTCTGCCATGGTTATGGTGCAATGTTTGCACACGGATTGATATGTGTCATCTCCTATCTAAAATACCACGGACCAACAGAACTCGGCGGAGCGTGGTGTGCATAAATATGCCAGTATCCCAGTGTTGTTTCGCAGCCAGGCTGCACTGGGAGACCCGCATTTCAGATGGTATTAATCCGCTGCTTTACTCCATCCGTCCTTCACGTGTTCGCTTTCATAGCCAGCGCGCTCGCAGTGCCCACCTCCAGGTCAATAGCTGCACCCTTGGTCACTCTAGACTATGGCGCGTTCCGGGGATTCAATTCGGCTGGAGATACCGAGTCTTTCTTGGGCATTCCCTTCGCACAACCACCGTGAGCTCTTAGAACATACACCACTGACGTATCTAATTGTATTCCAGTGTGGGGCAACTTCGCTTCAACAATCCGGTACCCCCACAGCGCTTCTCTGGCGTTAGAAACACGACCTCGTTTGGCGATGCCTGTCCGCAGCAACCCATCCTCGCACCCAATGAATTATTACCAAACAATTCTGGGCTCAGTGGCGTAACCTATTACCTCGGAGAGCTGCTACCCAGTAGCTCAGCCAATGCTTCAGAGGACTGTAAGTTGCGCATCCTATATGACATGTCATTCGCTCACTCGAAGCGTGTAGGCTTGTATCTTAATGTTGTAAGACCTGCAGGTGTCTCTGAGGGGGTCAATCTCCCTGTCATCGTTGTAAGTTAGTTGTCTGAGATTTTCGAGGACAAAATCTCACCTGAGCGTAGTGGATATACGGCGGTAATATTCCAAAACAGACAGTGGATCCCAAGTTCATTCAAATTCAAACAATAGGGGCCTTCGAATACGGAGATGCATCTGCGTACGATGGTACTCAGATCGTCTCGCGTTCACTCGGTTTGAAGTCACATGTTATCTATGTTTCCTTCAACTACCGCGTGAATGGTTGGTTTTCGCCTTGTAAAAGTACAGACGCAACGGCTGACGTCCACCGAATAGCATTTGGATTCCTTGGTGGCAAGGAAGTACAGGCGGCGGGGCTCGGAAATTTCGGGCTCCATGATCGTAAGCTTCCGTGTATTGTTTATTTTGGGGTATTGACGCATGCCCGCAGAACGTTTGGCCCTTCAATGGGTGCACAAATATATTTTCCTCTTTGGAGGAAATCCACAACAGGTGATCCTGTGAGGGTTCCCGAATTAATGCACTTGAGCGGAGCTGACACGCCGTTGCCCTAGATGGGGTCAAAGCGCCGGTTCGATATCTGTAATGCTACAGATGGTTGCTTATGATGGCCAGCTGAACGGACTGTTCCAAGGAGCTATTATGGTATACTTCATCACATGTGCAACTGAGAATCATCGAACATTCACGAGCTGCTCAGGAATCTGGTTCTGCATCTCCAGGCCATGACATTACCTCTCAACAAGCTCAGGACAAGTATGACTTTATTCTGCAGCAAACGAATTGTGCTGCTGCGAACAACACATTGGATTGCCTGCGTCAAGCTCCTTACGAATCGATCCTCGCCGCGGTTCTGCAGACCCCTCCCTTACTTTCCTACCAGGCACTGAATACCTCATGGAAGCCGCTGATTGACGGTGTCTTTTTGAAACAGTCGATCAGGCAGTCACTGAGCCAGGGAAAATACGCACAGGTAAGGTTCATGAGATTAAATCGTTCATGATGGCCGAACCCTTGGCAGGTACCCGCAATCCTCGGGGATGTTGATGATGAGGGAACGTGAGATATCTCATCTCGAGCCCGGCGAAGAATATTCATAGATTTACATTTTCAGACTCTTCTCACTCTACAGCTTCAATGTGACGTGAGCTGACTTAGACCATGTCTTCGGAGTGTAATTGACTGACGGCATCAAACAGCAACGAGCCCGAGTTCGCAGATTACATACAAACAAAGTAAGTTAACTGCACGTTTCTCCGTAGCGTCTCCACTAGAATAACACGCGCTCTGTTAGCTTCCTTGTTGGTGCCACTAAGGCAGAGATTAAAAAAGTCAGGAAGCTGTATCCGAAAGACCCCATTTTAGTTAGTATCAATCCGCATTCCCCTCGCGCTGCAGTGAAAACTTACGTTATTTGGCAGGGATCTCCATTCGATGTTGGGACGAATGACACTCTGACGTGCGTTCTGTCGCGGCCCATCCACTGACTTTCCTTACATTTAATAGCCCGGAATTCAAACGAATTTCCTCATTCCAGGGTGATTTTTTCTATCAAGTTCCACGACGTTACGCCCTGAGCTATCTATCTCGTACGCAAGATGTTTGGAGTTACCGTGAGTTTGAGTCGATAAACTATGGATACCAGCTTAGCGATACAGTCTGGAAGAGAAACAAATATGTTCCAGGCATAGGTTCCTTCCACGGGAGTGATCTCCAGGAGTTCTATAATCTTACAGGATCTCCTGAGTGGGTGGGGACTGACGCACTCGGTAGGTGACATGCTCGATCCATCTTTGCAATGCACCGATCCGACTGACGTCTGCGTCACCAGTCAACTTTGCATACAACCTCAATCCCAACGTCCCCGCCAATGACTATCCTTCTGGTGCCGCCTCGTCCCTGTTGTCCAACGCATCTTGGCCGCAGTACTACCGTCACTCACCGCAGTTGTTGACCTTCGAGGACCCGAACGTGCTCACCCTCACAAATGACACATACAGGGCTAAACAAATTGAGTTTTTGGATGAGATACAAGATCTAATGGGCTTGTAATCCTGGAGGGTATATTGTCAGGTCGTAGTTACAGCCAGCATAGATGTTCCGCCGAGTAGATAGGGTTGAAGTGTAGGAAAGAACGCCAACCCAAATTGTTCAGTCACTCTGATGTCTCCCCGAGTCTCTCAAACGTCAAAGAATTACAGTACATGATTCAACTAAGTCACCCGTCCATCAGGGTTTGGTGTGGGTTGGTCAGTGTACCGATGTATTTGCGCGGACACATTTCGCGTGCTGTAGGTTCGAAGTAGCGATGTCAATTTGCGAACGCAAAATACCCTTTGCTATAAGGATAATTAGGACTCGGAAGACGAAATGGTTACACGTACGATGGTGTCAGGAGCTCCGAGTAGTCGAAAGTATGGTAGGCGAAAGGATCGAAAGGCAGATGTGAGTCTTGGCTACGTGGCCCGGGTTACATTCTCCTTCGGTAGTAGAAAGTATGATCGACATTTTCGAATGTGCCGCAAGAGTAACCTTTGCCTCGATGGTAGAAAGAAATACATGAAGTCACGATGTCGATCCATGCGCCTGGTTAGACATAAACTTGGAGCTCATGGGCAAACAGAACGGGCGATCAGGCGAAAGCCGGATTTTTTGCTGCTATCTGTAGTCAAACCATTGATATCATTCGGTACCAGCCAGTTCCGCCTGATGGTTCGCTGCGTAGTTTGTTGTGAGCGCTGAGCGATCATCGTACAGAATTTAAACGAAGTACTTACACAGTGAATGTTGATTTGATAGCAGGAAAATATCTCCTTAGTCAGTACATCTTTGTAACCAATAAGTAGTAACCATTCATGATTCAGTGAAGCTTCGGGTGGAACCGATTCGGTGGAATATTGAATAACCGACGGGTTCTGGATTTCCGTTGAAGTCTACAGGGCTTGTTTTCCGTCTCTCATCTTTGCCCTCCCACTCAATATTCCAACTTCAGGGAGTAGTTGGGTTAGCGCGGACGGTATTCTTCATTCAGGTTCTCCACTAAAATTGAAACTTTACAGCTGGGCAGGAAGGGTGGAAAAAGTTCGCTTGGGGAGCTAACGTGAGCCTCAGGGTAGTACGTTTTTGGTAGCCGATAACACTTCGAATCGACTTCGAGCGCCCGCCATGCGCCCGACTCGGACTTGCACGTTGCCACCTCCACTGCCATCCCCGCGTCAAATTTCTCCATCGTTCCTTCCTATTCTCTAGCCACCGTCCTCATCCTGACGTCTTGCACCATTGAGGGCGGGCTATCCTAGCCCCCCCCCGCACACATGTCCGACACCCCAGCCGAGTCTGCAGCCCAACTCTTCGCAGAACAAGCATGGCTCGCCGGCGCGCTCATCACCGGAGCGGGTTATGGTGTTGTCCTGGCCCTTTTCTGGCTCTGCCTACGTGCCCTGTGGCATGTAATCAAATACAAGCAGTCGAGTCGGAGACGAAATATCTTGTTCCTTCTCTATGTCTGCATCATGTTTCTTTTCGGGTCCCTCTACATCACGTCCAACTCGCTGTTCACGCAATTCGCGTTCATCAACCATCGCGGGTTCCCTGGAGGTCCCAGTCAGTATGAGGAAGTGATGTTTTCGACCGCTGTGGATGAGATCGGCAACGTATGCTATGTCGTTGCGAATTGGTTCGCCGACTCGATGCTGGTATGACTCTCGATCCCCGTTGGATATCCAGAGATGTGCTGACATGATGTATTAGGTCTGGCGGTGTGTCATCATCTATAGAGATTTCGGTGTCCTCTCGGGGTACATCGTTCTCACCATTACGGGTCTCATGCAACTTGCATCTTATGGTGAGAAACTTGACTAGTCCATACTCGTATCAGACTATTTTCTGACCCCAAATACCGTGCCCGCCCGCGCGTGCGTACAGTTTTAGGCAGCTTTTTAGTCATACAGCTCACATCTCCACAATCATCGCCCTACATCAACGCCAATCATCCCGTCAACTGGACTGTTCCCTACCTTTGTGTCTCTCTTGCTAACAATATCCTCCTAACGTTGCTCATCGTTGCTCGATTGTTACTCTACCGACGCACCATGGTCCAACTACTTGGACCAGGCCATGTGGCCGAGTGTACAACGGTCGTCGCGATGCTCGTCGAGTCCGCAGCCGTCTACACCACCTTTACACTCTTGTTCTTGATCCCGTTTTTGATGCAGAGTCCCATCTCCTACGCGTTCCTACAAGTCATGGGCGAAGCTCAGGTGAGTCGCTCAATCGCCTCCCGCCTCAGATCTTGATTTGGTGCTCGGGGGCATTCTCTCTTTGATGTCTCATGCTCACATCGCTTGGGCTGTTCACATCTAGTTGATCGCACCACTGTTGATCATATACAGAGAAGCTCAGGGGAAGGGGTGGATCAGCTGTGCCTCGTCGGTGGGCTCCTTGACCGTCAACGCCGATCCCGATATTCATATCAGACGGTTCACTGACATTGAATTCGCGTCGGATGTGTCTTATTCGGGGATGCGCTCGATGGAGTTCTCACCCAAGCGGAACTCATCGGCACAGTTGGCTGTGGAGGAGGGGCGCGAAGAGATCGAGTTGCGCGAGTTGTAAGGTGGTATGCGTCGCTTTGACCAATCTTTTTTGCATTCCAAGCTGTCAACATAGATCTGGAATTATACTTTTTTTTCTTCTTTTCCTTGTTTTCTTCTTTCTTCTGTTATTGTTGTACACATTCTTACTGTATATAGAATACCCCTTGGCGCGATCAATATTTCAATCATGAACAGCTTTGCACGTTCAACGTCCTCTGCCCTCAGGAGATAGAACGCATTCGTTGCTAGGCCCACAAATAAGAGTGCGCTTGACAACCGCGCTTCTCGAGTCTGTGCGACGCATGTTCACACCCAGTCGACTTTATCTTTAACACTGAACATACAAATGTGGGATAAATATGAGATCACGAGTCTGGGAATCTCGTCGATCGCTGTTTGATCGATCCCCTGATCGAAAGCGGGGCGGAATTAGTTCCATGTGGCGTTGGCCAACTAAAAGGATGTGCCGCGTAGGTGGTGGGAGGCAAGCGTTCCTATTCTTGTTCAGCCTACATATCAACGTTTCCATGTGACGCCACAATGCTTGCTTGATGTAGCAACTGACCGCCTCTCCGCTTTTTTGCACTTCCACTGATCTGTATAGAAAGCACGTCGATACACCCCGCGTCCTTTACCCTTCCAGGAATCAAACCGGACGCGCAACACCAGTGTTCACTTGATCAGCACCCGATCACCCTGACCGACTCGCCATACCTCGACACCACCCTCCCCACCAACGCCAACGACCTCGCCGACCCAATCGACGCTCAGAATCTTTTTAGGGGTACCATCCCACGCATTGACGCTCGCGACAGCGCTCTTGAGGCTTCGGAGATCCCAGAGACGGGCAATCCCGTCGTAGGCACCCGTCAGGACTTGGGGTGCGTTCGACATCGGGAGCGAGGGCGAGGTTTCGTTGGCATTGGCGTGTAGGGAAAAGGTGGGTGCAGCGCTGGGATAGACCAGACAGGAGGGTGTGGCGGGGTGCAGGAGCGTTCCGGCTGTACTCGTGAGTGAGGGCGAACGGAGGTCAAAGATGGAGACGGTCCGGTCCGTAGAGGAGGCGAGGACGGTATGTCCATCCGGCGTAACCACCAAATCGAGCATAGGTCGTTCGGGAACGGTCTAGACGACGATGATCGAGGTCAGTATCCCGGTTCAAAACGCAAAGGGTGAAAGACGCACAATTGTATCCATACACACGCCCGACTCAACGTCCCACGTCCGCACCGTCGAGTCAAACCCACAACTATACGCTCGCTGGTTCGATCCGGGTGCAAAGTCCGCCTTGGATACGCGTGCCGTGTGAGACTTGAGTACGGTCGTGGGGGCTTTGCGTTTTCCGCGTCCCTCGTCAGTCTCGCTGGTGATCTTGCGCCGTTTTTTGCGGTCGGAGGTGGAAGCTGGGTCGGATACGGGCGCGACCTCATCTTGGATGGGGATGGTGGTGTCCCAGAAGCCAACGAGGTGGTCCCAAGATGCGGTCAGCAGATGGGAGCCGGTGTGGTCGGAGGATATGGAAGAGAGAGGGGAAGTGTGAAGGTGGAGTGAGGCGAGAGTTTGGGATGATGGTGAGGCATCGGGTACGAGCGAGACGCGAGTGAGAGAAGCGGTCAGGTCGTGCGAGGCGCTCGCGACGAGCACTGACTCGTCTGTTGCCGTTGGGGACGGGACGACACAGACATCAGTGATGGGAGCCTGATGCGCTGGAACGTCCTGGACCAGCTTTTGCGCGTAATCAAAGAGACGGATGTGACCGTCATACGAGGCAGTGAGAAAGTGTCTGCGAAAAAGGTGTGTTTGCGTGCGACAAGGATACGGGTGTGAGAGGCATACTGTGCTATACGACACGATATGGAGGAGACCCAATCCTCGTGCGGGAGCGTCGTCATACGTTGCGGCGGTAACACCGACTCGAAATACTCGATCTCGAGGGTGTCTTCCTATCCTGCCCATTAACAAGCTTGTCGTGCACACGATCCACGCTTCCTGACGCGATGCGTACCTCAGTAATCCCATTTTCTGCGCGACATTCCCCAAGGGTGGTTCGTAGGATCGCACCACGAACAAGAAAATCGAATGGGATGGGTCTTGTAAGAGAGAGGGCTTTGTTGATGAGTTGCGAGAGTTGGTAGCGCTTCCAGTCGAGTGGGATCATGAATTTCTGGGAAGGGAGGACATAGGGAGTTTTAGTGGTGAATACGACCGCAGCGGACGAGGAGGCCATGATGGTCATCCCTGCCAGAAATTGTTTGTCAACGCCTTTGTCTGTGGCTGTGTACATGGGCCCATCAATTCTCAAACTTGAATTCAGTACGTACGTCGAACAAAATCCCTCGAGGCCCAATGTACATCTCTAACATTATGCACTAGATACTTTCGAGTAGCTGACCATCCCAACAAAGTCCAACAGATCTTTCCGATCGAGTTTTATATCCGTGACACAATCATTGATGACGAGTCGCTTAAGAGCTCGGCCTTGCTCTTTGCGGATAGAGAGCGCCGTGCGGAGAAGATGAGTGTCCAGTGGCGCTCTATTACCCCGAAAGTTTGAAATGTTTCCCAACTCCAACTCCTCTAAGCCCGGCGCATAAAGCAGACGCGAACCTTGACCAACGTATCCCTCCTGGCTCTCCGTGGCATCGGGAGAGAGGAGAGAGTGTGCTGAAAATAGTTCTGAAGTCGCACTGGCAGTGACTTTGAGTTATCGTAGTTCCTGGAAATGTCCCAAAGTATCCACCCAAAAATTTCCTGGGAACGTGCAGCCGTCGATGTCAACACCTTCAACATATTTTGCAGATATGATGCAGCGAACGTATCCCGTGACAGGATTGAATTGCCCACTTGATCTTGTTAAACCAATGACGAGCTGGAGGGGGATATTGCGGCACCAGTGCACCTCGCATTGAAGGTCAGAAAGTAAATGGCCACAATCGCAATGAGGTGCACTGAAGATAAAATCAGTCGAGTAGAATGAGAACTGAACAGCCAACGAGCGGATCGTAGGAAGAGAGGGGACCGGGTCCTCAGCTAAGCAGAATCTTTGTGCAAGGAGCGAAGAGAGTGAGGAATAATCATGGAGGGTGGTGATATCTTCGCTTTGGCATCGCAGTTTCATTTTTGTCGTCGACGGGATGTTGACGCACGACAGAAATGCTACAACCGTCGAAAGTGGAGCCTCGATAAAAAGACGGGAGAGACGGGGTAGATTGATTCTCTGGGATACATCAAAGTCCGCACTGGCCAGAAAACCATGGGCACTTGGAAGGGCTTCCCGAAGACAAACACGCACAATATTGGGCATGCATCTTAATACGGACTGGAGCTCCATCATGTTTGGTCGGAAGGGGGCAAGAATATGCTCCAGGGTGAGAACTGTCAAACCACCCAGCTGAAAGGAATACCATGGGATGCCAACCTCTCGGAGTTCCAGTTTACGGAGCGATGGGGTTTCTCCATTGAAGATTCTCTGCGTCAAGGATAAAGATCCGAATCCCTGAATATCCAGGACTTGAAAAATAGGAGCACGTAAGGATGGCCTTAGCAAAGGGGTAAAAATCTTCAAGTTGGGTACATCATCCAACACATTGAGGCGCAACTCTTCAATATGCTCAGCGTGATCCACCACTTTCTCGAAGAACTGGATTGACCACTTTTCTTCTGAGCAAATGATATCCATGCAGATCTTCAACGA
>MU130944.1:0-24849 GCA_015039435.1 Imleria badia
GATCTCGGGGTTTTCCGTGCCGAATCCTTTTACAATTTTTACAGCTGTGCACCTGCACAGCATGTAAATATTCCCGATTAACATAACTTATGCAAACGTCTATATTAGTAGTAAGTTGGCGGGAACTTGGAGCTTTACGTTACTGGCGGGGTCAAAGGGGTCGAAAAGAAGGGAAGGCAAGAAACTGGGCAATCAGAACTCGGCCCAATGAAGGCAGTCGACAGGTATAACACTCGATCGTGTTGTACGGCCCAGAGTGCTTTACATGACGTTCTCAGTGAACGTTAAGTAATCGCCTGGGGTTGATTGACAACGCACGGAGAAGAGGCATGCCAGTTAGGAAGAACCTTGGGGACATTATCTTGAGATTATTGGATGACTCCTGTATGCTAGTGTACTCAGTCATCGTTTCCCCTCTCCTTGGTGAGACTCATGATATTACTGGCTTTTCAATTGACTCACGTGTCAAGCAACTCTCATGACGAACCATGACTAGTATCTCCCATTTCATGTTTGTTTTATACCAACGTCCCTGCACAAGTAACCAATCTTCATAGCAAAGGTGTATTCACTGTCTCTCTGACGTCCGAAACAAGCAAGGGAGAGAAAAGCGAAGTATCTAAAACATATATTTTCGTATTTCGCGGGGTCAAGCAGATCAATCCCGCAGATTCTGAGGAGACGCACTAGAAAGTTATCAGAAGCGGCCATTGGAGGTGGGTATAGCGAGATAAACAGTGATCTTGCTTGAGAGACTGTTGGGTTCGTACCAACTTGGAGGCTCGAATTTATAGTACCTGCCCGTGGAGCAAACAAACCACTACACAGGTCATTGATGGCAGACGCGTTCTTTGCGTCTAGTTCTGAGCTTTGTGTCGACGATTGAGTGACTGTGGTTATTTTGAATACGTGCCTTCGCCCTGAATGAGACCGCACGCCAATAGAAAGCATTAGATACGAGCTATCGCCACATAGTATTGTTGGATTGTAGGCGAAATTAAAGTGCTTGGATGAAGTCATGTGGAGAATGTGAGGAGAGGGTATAGGATGTCGGGCCAATCTGGTCGCTACATTGCTCTCCTGAGAAGTAATCATCCGATCATCAACCTGGAGATAATTACAACTGAACACGAACACGGGACACCGCACAGTGAGAGTTCACGCACCAGGTTTCTGTCATGTCAGTCAGGACGAACGATGGGCAATGGAGCCAATGGAGCAAAGCGTCCTTGATCGAAGCAGAGTCGAGTCGAGAGTGTCTCCCAGTAGCTTTCCGCCGTACTAACGACTCGTTCGCTACTTGGTTCCTATCAACGCCACCGCTCACCTTGTACTGATTCCATCCCATGCGTCGAACTGGAAGCGAGTTTGGAACCTGATAGTACCTCGGTGACGAGATCGACATTAATCCCCCCAAAGCCCTCGGGCGCTCTTTCCTTCCCGGGAAGGTTTTATTGCGTCGGACAAGTCCTCGAATACGTCCGAACACATGACGGAGTCTCTGTGTTCGGAATGAAGGTCTGGGAAGCACCGCGGCTCGATAAGGCGAGAGTGGCCTCGATAGTACCCGAGTGACGAAAAAAAAAAAAACATGGACAGTCCATTTTCTGGTTTCAAGGAGTACATGGTCCATCGTCTTGGGGTGACTGTCATGTTCAAGTTTCAGTCGTCACGTCCATCATGAAAAAAAAAAAAAAAAAACTCGTTTTCGCACCCACCCACTACTCCCTCGGTTCAACGTCCAAAACTGTGCTTGGCCGTTGCACTTTCTCTCAGAGGCTCGCTCAGTGACCTGCTCGGCGCCCATCCCACCCTCGCAGTGCTTCGGCCCCAAACCTTCATCCCTGTTGTGTACATACCCACTAGTATGTAGTATATACCACCCCTCCTCCCGAGGAGCCACCGTCGTGAATCGTGATCGAACTACACGGAGGGAAGACAAGGCCGATTGCGTTACTGAGTAGACTCGCCATAGAACGTACTGTGCACCGGAGATGATTTGAATTGCTGGATGAAATAGATAAAGCAGTGAGTTGTTCATCACGACATCGAGCGGTGAGCATGGTAAATGTGTAACATAAAGTCATCGTTCGACTGTGGCTAAGGTACTATACAGTACATACAAACTCTATTTCGTATACATTACATCGTGTACTCTGTCCGCTAGCGCGAATAACCTTTGTCGTTCCGTCCCACCTCACCCACAAGTTGCGTTCCTGGCACTCGACTTTTCAACAGAGAAGACCGAGACTCTGATCTGTTTAGAACGGCTCCAGCCGATGTTGAAGATGTCGAGGTAAATACCCTACAGCAGGGAGGTCCCTACAAACCCGTGCCAGGACAAGTCGCGATGTGACGACCAAAAGAAAAAAAGTAGCCATGCATTCCCACTTTTAAACACGTATCATACACACGAAAACGCGAGGTCCGCATTCCGAATGCAACGACGCGACGACGCGGGTCACCGCTCTACGCCCCTGAAATACACCCGTCTCACCCACCGTCGTCGACGCGTTACCCATCCATCGCTTGGACGTCCGTCTGGTCGGGGATATGTCCACGTGTCGGTGGTGTACGTCCAGCCGTCTGTGTCGAGGGGCGAAGCTTTAGCAACGAGACATTGGAAAACACTGGTGAGAATGCATACCTTCATCGGCACCCACGCAGACACTCGCACTCGGCACATTCCCTTCGACAGCCCACGAAGCGATCACATCGGGTCGCCAACCTTCCGTCTCTACAAACGCCCAGCCGGGGGAAAGCGAAAACGTCAGGTTACTGCTGTGCAAAACACGACGTCAGCATCTCGATCAGCAATCGCGAGCACGTAAACCAGATAGATGTGAACGGCCAACAGAAACGAACCTGACTTCACCGCCGACGCCACTCCAGCCGTCTCTGCCCCTCGTCCACCCCACCCGTTCGTTGGGCTTTAAATTCGCCTTGGACCACGTCCCTCCGGTGCCCGTTCCTTTTCCCGCATCCGCGAGCCCCATTGGCGTCACAGTCGCGCTGGATGTCGTCGACGCCGCGTCGTCCTCGGCGCCCTCTTCTTCGCCGTCTCGTACAAACGTGACCACAGATTTACGACGCTTGGTGTCGGCCGTGTCCTTGACCCAGCGCTCGTTCTCCCAGAGTTCGACGTGGGTGAGGGGGGCGTTCCAGACGGCGTCGTCGAGTCTGTCGTTGACGATGAACTGGCGTAGGAAAAGAAGGATGTCCCGGGGGTTGAGGGTAAACGTAAATGTGCGCGTGCGCGGGGATGGCGGCGAAGGTGGAGACGAGAAGGGAGGGCGCGATGGGTGACGGATACGACGCGCAACGATGGCGAGAAAGGCAAGAGGATCGGGCACGCGAGGGATGTGGATGGACAGTTGGAATGAGATGCCTGGGCCAGAGCCAGACAAGGCGGTTGATACGATGGAGAGTGAGCCCCTGACGCGGGGATGGAAAGCGCCCACGGTACCTGCACCGGCGAGGAAGAAGAGAAGGCGGAGGGGGAGGAGGTCAGTCATGAGGACAGGGATGAGGAGGAGGAAGGTGATGAGGGTGACGATGAGGAGGGGGTGGTGGGGCTGGGCTGCGGGCTGTGTGGCCGCTGCGCTTGGTGGATCGAAGGTCCGTCGAGAGAGTTTGGGAGTGGGTTCCCGGGATGGTGTGAGGTTGGGTGTGGACGTGGAGGAGAACCTAGAGTGTGATTTAGGCGGGGATGGAGTCGACGGAGGAGCCACCAGGAAAGGGAGAAGGGGCACGATGGCGTCGTGCGCGTCCGAGCTAGAGTACATGCAATCAGTCGAGTGATAGTCGTAGATAAATATACTCACAAGGCACCCATAAGATTCTGGATGGCCTGTATGTTGCCCTGCCAGTCAGCTGTCCGCTCGCCGACGTTGATCGGGACTTGGTGAGCGCCCGGATCGGGGTAATAGGCAAGCATGATGCCAAGCAACACGATATGAGGGATCAATAGCGCCATTCTCGGAAAGTAGCCTGTCCCAAGTGAATACCCGCGCACGACGACAAAGGCGAAAGAGACGCACAAAAGAAGCCAAAGACAGCGAGCCAGACTGTGGTGCGTTTCCAGCCCTTTTTCCACAGGATGATTTCCTCGACACGGTCCTGCAGCCAGAAGAGAGGACTGACTCTGCACACGAAGCGACGAAAGTTGGCGGTCATGATGGGAACCGAGAGCGGGTCTCGTGTGCTGAGGAGCGAGACAGCTGGCGAGCGGGGATTCGGGGTGGCGATGGCGGAGGAGATGATGCTGGTTGTGCTGGGGAGGGCTGCGGTGGGGATGGACGCGGAGAGGAGCATCTGCGGGACGAGCATGAGTGCGGATTTTGCGGGGGAGAGTGGCTCGGACGTCGAGGACGATGTGCGGGTGGTGTCGGGCAGCGAGGTCAATATTTTCTTGGCTGGTGCGAGTGTTGCTTGTTTGAGGCGAATCGCGTCGGCGGGAATTTCGACGTATTCAAACGTTGCCATCGTCGTCGACAACAGCGAGGTCATATTTCACACGTATAATTCCACTGCACCGCCACTCATCCTCGACGACGACGAGACACCTTTCGACGTCGCCTCGCACGATGTCCACGCTCGTCCCGTCCCTCAACGCCCTTCTCGCCGCCCTCTCGCTCCCCTTCTCCCTCGACCACCCAACCGACCTGACCCCCTCCCTCCTCCTCGCCATCTTCGAGTCCCTCATCAACGCCCGTCTCCCCATCCCCTCCTCCGTCCGCCAATCCCGCACCCGCGATGCCAAAGCCCGCGCCATGCTCGTCCTCTTGGGCGTCCTTGAGTGTGACGTCCTCCGTGGTGGTACATCATCCGACGCAGAACACTCCATCGCAGCTTCCACCGCGGACGACTCGGTGCTGGGTGGGGCGGGCGGCGTCAGCGTCGACGGCTGGGTCGACGAAATCGGTCTAGGCGAGGTTGATCCTGAACGACTCGCCGATGGAGGTTGGGAAGAGACCATCTTTGTCGGTGAACTTCTCTGCTGGCTCGCCCGTAGAAAGGGCATCTTGCCCCGCACGAGATCATCCCACCGCTCATCACGCTCTCTGTACTCGAACCACCACTCGTATGGCACTGAAGAGGGCGACACCACCAACTTTTCCTCCTCCCTCCTCCTCCAGCCCTCTCCCAAAACATCGCGATCCCCACGACCACCATCACCTTCCCCGTCCATCGTCGACGTCGACGCCGACGCCGACTTTTCCGCACTTTCGCACATCTCAGACGTCCCCCGCCACCCCCTCGTCCACTCCCCCGAACCCTCCCTCTCTGTGTCTGCCACGACAGGCACAGACCTCTCCATCCGCGCACGCAGCGTCTCCTCGCGCACCAGCGTGTCCATTATACACGACGATCCAGACGAGTTCGAGGAAGCATCACAAGACACAGTACAAATGTACGACCCCCGGCAGATGATGCAGGACACAGAGGAGGATGACGATCGGCCGCCTACGTTCCGCGCGCGGTGTATACACGATCTCGAGGACCCTTCGTACATCCGCGCGCTCGGAGGACCCTCCTCGTCCTTTGATCCGTCTGTCTCTCACGAGCGCGTTTTCGAGGACGAGGACGATCCCTCGAGGGACGAAGACGACGTAGACGCGCAGGATAACGACCCCTATGCACCCCCAACCCCGACCCCCCGACGCGTCCGGCTTACCGGGTGGATCGACGCCGTCGATGCCGCCACCGAACTCGGCCATTTTGCTACTTCCCGTTCTCTCTCTCGCTCACGCGCGTTCAATACGAGCGCAGGTTCAGGTTCGGGACCACCATCGCAGCCGCAATCACACTCACATACACACACAGGCGAGCTCTCCAACCACATCTCCCCCCGCCCACGCCCAGGCTCGAGTAAACCGCGCACACCGCGTCGTCCGTCCCCGTCCCCGTCCCCACCACCCACGTCATCAACCCACCAACCCCTGCGCTCGCCTCCAAGTCCCCCCTCTCCTCCCGCACACTCGGACCCACCCTTCGACGTCTCCTTTTCCACACTCAACAACACTAGTACGCCTGCGAAACCCCGCCCGCCACGACGTCCACAGACGACGACGCGTTCCGAGAAAGAGACCGCGTCCCGGCGTCGCGAGCGCTCACCCTCCTACACACCCTCCCCTCCCTCGTTCACAACGCCCGGCAGCTTACGAAGCGGCAGCGGCGCGACGGGATCTTCTGGCACCAAACCACGCCTGGGTGCACCCGCACTACCACCATCGACGCGGAAGGGTACATCCCCACCCCTAGTCGCATCGCCCGGCTCGACGGCGACGACGAGCACGCTCCTGACTGAGCGCGCCCGGCTGTTGACAGAGTTGGCAGCGCTCAAACGGGCACGTGCTGCGAGTGGCTCCGGTGCGTTGTCTAGCGTAGGCGGGGGGTCGGGGTCAGGGTCAGGGTCGGGTGGTGGCCATGCGGTCGTCGGCCGTCGCGTCGGTGTTGGGATACGATCCTAGGACACTGTGGTCTTGGTTTGAGAGGTGTGATGCCACATCATGATGGTACCTTTGTTTTCCTTGTTTTTACACGATGGACGTGACGACCTTTGACTGAGAGTATTGAATATGACACAATCACCCCAATCTCCAAGACGATGATCATGTGCTCCTTGAAACCAGAAATTGTGTTTTTTCGTCACTCGGGTACTATCGAGGGTACTGACCCTCGCCTTATTGAGCCGCGATGCGTTCCCAAACCTTCATTCTGAATCAAGATCTTGCCACGTTTTGGGGGGTACTCGAGGATTTGTCCGACGCAATCAAACCTTGCCGGGAAAGAAGGAACGCCAGAGGGCTTTGGGGGGGATCAATGTCGATGTCGTCACCAAGGTTCTATCAAGGGTTTCTTTGGAACCCAATTCAACGTACATACATGGTTCCAAACTCGCTTCCTGTTCGTGACGCCGGGACACGAATAGAATGGAATCATTTCAAGATGAGCAGTGGCGTTTGATGGGAACCAGATAGCTGGGTTCCGAACAAGTCCTTAACATCATCCTTGTGGTTTCTCACCCGCGTTTTACTTTTAGGGAACAAGAACTTATGGTGCTTTTTAGGTCGGCTGTACGAGGGAACGTCGTTTTCGTCTTCATAGACATAACAAAAACCTGGTGCGGACTGTCACTGTACAGTGTCCCGTGTTCGTGTCCAGACGTCGCTAACTCGGAGGGATTTATCTCCAGGCAAATTGCGTCCAAGAGAACTGAATCGTATTGTAATGACCGGAATTAGCCTGACAATACCTACTCCGCATAGTCTCCGCATTACTTTCATCCGAGAATTTCGCTTCCAATTCAGGAAGTGTCGCGTCTGATTCAGGGTGAAGGCACGTAATAAACACCTCTTGTCGTGGACAAGACCGGTTTGCCATAACCAATCTTGTCCAGCTGTTCAAATCGTCAATACAAACTCGGTCTAGGCCCAAAGAATGCGTGACCAAGTCCTGCATCAATGAGCTGTATGTAGTGGTTTGTTTACTCCACGGGCGGGCAGGTATAAATATGACCCTCCAAGTTGTTACGAACCCAGCAGTCTCTCAACAAGATCACTGTTTATTTCGCTATCAGCCTATCACTTTATCCACATACAATGGAACCTCTTGTGGGTCTCTGTTATTACCGAATCTTCATTCTGATGTGACACCCATCCCAGTGGTGGATTGGTAGCGGCGCTCCCGCCCGGTTCTACGGTGAATCGGCCTCTGAAATCCTGGACGAGCAAGCCTTGGAGGAATCCATCCAGAAGAGCGTGGATACCCTTTTCATGCCAACTGAGAACACTATTGTATGTCTTTGCTACCATCTTACCTTGACATCTTTGACACCGATTACAGCAATGGGGCTTTATCCCTTGGGACCACCGTGCCTCCGAGATTCTCAACGAGCAAACTGAGGAGGATGCCCAGTAGATTGCCAGGAGCGAAGTCCCCTGCTACTGAGCACAAGCGTCTCTATCGTGCGATTGTTGGTTTGATAGTTTTGAGTTCTGGTAGTCGTGTCCATGTAGTCTTGTAAATCTTGTAACTGCGAGAAGTTGCGTCTTGGTTCTGGCTGGTGTGTAAAAATGAGAAATCGTTTATTGATCACCATTGACAGAAATGCATCAATAGGAAACTCATGTTCCATCATGATGCAAACGGAGTCAAACGCGTCAGTGCATTAGTGCCAAGGTTCATCGTACTAGTATCGAATACTGCACGGTAATTCATTCACGAGTATTTAAGACAATGTGTTCCCCATATTCCAACAATCTAAGATAGCCCTTCGATGGTCTAGTGTTATGATACAGTGGTCAATGCCACGAATGCAATGTGAAGAAAAAAGAATCGACGGAAGATCTGCATGATCATCCGACATCATTGACTCTGGTTATGCTACTGCCGAACGAGTCCCATTGTACATCTTCTGCCACAACGCAACACCGCCTCTCAACGCCTTTATGACCTCTCCCACATCCTCCTCCCCAGCGCCCTTCTTCTCGCAGGCCCTTCTTCTCGCCTCATCCTCGTCCACGACGAGCGACACAATCGCGCGCCGCTTCTGCACGATGCGTTCCCCGTACCCAGACGGCGTCGCACACATGTTAAGCACCTCGTGTTCGAGTGTCTTGGCAGCCTCTGCGAGCAAGAGCGTCCTACCGTGTGATCAGCATCGTCCACCCCGTACATCACACGTGTGGGCCTGGGTGACGTACCTCCCTTCTACGCTCGTTGGGGCACCCGCGAGGATACCCCAGGCGGAAAGACCCGATGGAGGGACTTGCGGAGCGCATGGAACGCGTCCGTCCGTGTCTCGAGCTAGGTATTCACGCGCATGAGTGCGTGCGAACGACGATCGGAGCGACAACGCACGGGCACTTTATGGGAAAAATCTTCTACTTCCATCTCGACCTCGGGGACCTCCATGTCCGCGTCCACTGCAGGGGAGATATCGTTATTACAAGGTGACAAACGTGAGACTGATCGTCTACTGCGTCATCGTCGAGCTCCTGTTTGGTTTGGACCTCGACGATCTCCACGTCGTCCTCGCTCTCTTCCTCTTTTGGCGCGGGCTCGCGGCGAGGAATTGGAAATGCCTTGCTCCGGCTTCCGATCTCGATCACGACTCTCGCTAGGCGCTTTGAACGGCGCCTTGAATAGCGTCTTGAACGGCTTCCTCAAACTGTTTGCCGAATTATGTGGTCGTGTGACTGGTCCAACGCTCAATCAGCCAAAAACGACGACGGATAATGGGGTGACGCGATGCGAGCAACAGGCTTACCAAGCGGGGGTGGCATGCTCGCAGAAGCGATGGTATTCGTTTTGGCACCGCTGGTCGAACTGGCGCTCGTCGTACTTCGCTCACCGTGGCACGCTCCACCTTGGCCCTTTTCGAATCGGGCAACACCAACTTATCGCGTCTGTGTGCGTTGGGCCATTTCAATCCCTGAACGGGTCACCATGACGTCCTCAGACGACGACGCGCCCCGAGAGCGCGTCCTGCCGTCGCGAGCGCTCCCCCTCCTACACGCGCTCCCCACCCTCGTTCTCTACGCCCGCCAGCTTGCGAAGCGGCGGCGGGGCCGGTTCTACAGGATCATCTGGCCCCAAACTACGCCTGTGTGCGCCAACGGGCGCCAAGGGGAAATCTCCACCCCCGCTTCCTATCGCATCGCAAGGCTCGACGGCGACGACGAACATGCTCCTGACCGAGCGCGCTCGGCTGTTGGCAGAGTTGGCAGCGCTCAAATGGGCGGGTGCTGCGAGCGGCTCTGGTGCGGTCTAGCATGGGCACGGGCGGTGGTCATGGTGTCGTAGGTCGTCGCGTCGGCGTTGGGATACGATCATAGGTAGGACGGGTCTTGTTTGAGAGTATCGAGCTGTACGATACCACATGATGGTACCTTGGTTTTCCTTGTTTTTGTGACGACCCGGTTTGAGACTATGATACAACTGGAATGACACATAATCGCCCCAATCTCCAAGTCGATAATAATGTGCTCCTTGAAACCAGAAAATGTAAACATGTGTCTTTCATCAGTCAGGTGCAATCGAGGGTACTGACCCTCGACCTATTGAATCGCGATGCCTTCCAAAACCTTCATAAAGATGTTTTTGGGGGTACTCGAGGACTCGTCCGACGCAATCAAACCTTCCCGGGAAAGAAGGAACGCCAGAGGGCTTTGGGGGATCAATGTCGATGTCGTCACCGAGGTTCTATCAAGGGGTTTCTTTGGAGCTCAACGCACATGGTTCCAAACTCGCTTCCTGTTGGTGACGGGACATGAATAGTTGAGTTCTGAACATGTTCGGGATCCCTGAAGAGACATCATTTCATACGGTCTTGCAGTGTTCTCGAAGGCTCCCCTGACCTTGGGAGTTCGAGTCGTGAATGACAGCGCCAGCCTCTTATTATCGCTTCCACCACGAGTGACCGTGTAGTCCGAGTCCACTTAATAGTTGCTGCTTTCAAGGTGAGTTGTCCCATTATTCCGTGCTATCGTCGTAGTCGCTCGCGTGGAAGCAACGGATGTTCAAAACACCCACTTACGATGAAATGCACTCACGTTGGATTTGGCCTGATGAACAAATATGCCAAAGTTGGCCTTCCGGCCTCGAGAGTTATGTATAACCAATGGGACACACTGGATGCCATGGCCAATTACGGTCAGCTGAGCACTTCACGACCTTGCCGATCGCTGAACCAGTTACTCTGGCATGTTTGCTGGATGCGGATAGCATGGGAAAAAAAGGACATACCGTTGTCTACGTGGTAGAACCTATGATTGTTGTAGTAAAGAGTCAGGAGGTATGTAAAAACAATGGTAAACAGTTAGACTCGGACACAGCCGTGTGCTCCAACTTCCGAGCCGAACATTGGATACGTCCAACGTTCAACTTTCGTGAGTGACGTTGCTTAGCTCTCATGTCGGTCGCTGTTCTAGCCCATGGTTTCAATCGAGACAAGCCATTTTGTTCTGCTCGGAACCGTCAGTGGCTTCCTCACAATGTCCATCCCGTCGCGCGAGACGCGCTGGAAAGAAGACCTGCCAGTGACAGAAGCGCCACGTTGTCGAGGTCATTTCAAGTTGTCCGTCTCCACCGCACGTCCGAGTCTGGCCAGTGATCGTCACATCACAACAGGTCCTCCAACGCCATGACTCTCGATGAATGGGTGACAGGCGCTTACTCTCTTGAACCGTACAAGACAGCGCGGACGAGGTGAGGCGGCTTTGTACAACGCTCTAGAGGCATGGACAAGCTGTACCGTCGTCTCCTTGACCGACATACTCCAAATCAGCTCCACACACGAGAAACGAGAAACCTGTCCCAAATAACCACCAAAGAAATCTGACTCGACAGTTCTGCCACGTAGACAATAGTACGTCGCTTTTTCTATGCCATCCGCATACAGTAAACATGCCGCGAGCAGCTAGTTCAGCGATCGGCAAGGCCGTAAAGTGTTCAGCTGAGCGTAATTGATCCTGGCGTCTGTGGCCCTATGGTCACAACTCTCAGTATTTCCATAGCTGGGAAACCAATTGTACGTGAGGGCACGGGTGGCCTGATTTTGTGATGATCGGCCATCAGCTCAAGTTCAACGTCAGTTCATCTCATCGTCAGTGGGCATACTTTGAATGACTTGAAAGCTCGTTTCCAGGCGAGTGGCTACAATTCTTGTACGAAATGAGTCGATTAACCTTGAAAGCGGCAGCTCTTCGAGCTACACGGTCATTGGTGGTAGGAGCCATAACAGGAGGCTGGCATTGTCTCTCACGACCTCACGTCAGGTGAGCTTGCCAAAACACCGCATTATTACAAGCCCGTATGAAATGATGTCTTCATGGATCCGAACACGTTCGGAACTCAACTATTCGGTTCCCCTCAATGCCGCTATTCGCCTCCCCCAATATTCTGTTCCATTCGTGTGCTGACCTGGGGACACCTGTCACACTAAGCGAGTTTGGGACCATTGCATTGAAAGGCCCGCGCGGTCTCTTGTCTTCGGGGACGCCATGTCCGGAACCCAACTGTTCGGTTCCCCTCCATGCCGCTACTCGCCTTGGAAAAGATTCCGTTCTATTCGTGTCCTGTCGCGAGCCGGAAGCAAGTTGGATCATATTTCGAGGATTCTTGATAGATCCTCGGTGATGAAATCGACATCCGATTAGTGACCACGCCGTATTGTAATTTCATTTCCACCTTTCCCCGGAAGGTTTGATTGCCTCCTTTAGTGCACCGAATCAGGGAACATTCCCCATGTCGTCGAGTAACCCAAAGTAGGTTCTTCTGACTAGCATGCCTCCTCTTCTCCGCACCCTGGCAATCAACTCCAGACTAGTTGACATTCACTAAGAACGTCATGTAAAGCAGTCTGGGCCATACAAGACAACATGATCGAGCGTCATACCTGTCGACCGCATTTATTGGGCTCGAGCTCTGATCCCCCCTTTCCTTCTTGCTTTTTCCATCCTTTTGACCTCGTCAGCAACGCAAAGCGTAAAGTTCCCACCAACTTACTAATAGACGTTTGCATAAATGGCAATATCAAACTTTTCCCAGGTGTTCCGGAGAAAAAGCTGTGGTCTTGAAGAGCACTGCTAAGCTTGTTAAGCTTGTTACTGCCATCGACCATTGCTGATAATTTCAAATCAGGCTTCTGATGCGTGCGAGTACGAGATTCATCTACGTAACTCAGTTCAACATGTGCGGCTATGAAGTAGAATGACTTACAGAGAGCCAGACGGCACTTGACTCGACTCTGCTTCGATCAAGGACGCTTTGTCTCCACTAGGTCAGCTGCTTCATATTACGTCCTTGTGGTTTCTCACCCGCGTTTTACCTTTGGGAACAGGAACTTATCGTCCATCAGAATTTGGATTACATAGTGCTGATTAACTAATTTTGCGTGACTCTCAGTGTCCCGTGCTCGTGTCCAGACGTCGCATTTATCTCCAGGCAAATTGCGCCTAAGAGAACTGAATCGCATTGTAATGACCGGATCAGCCCGGCAATACCTACTCCGCACAGTCTCCGCCGAGCGGCTTCATCAAAGAGTTTCACCTTCAATTCAACAGTTCTAAGTGACGATAGCTTGTATCTAATGCTTCCTCTTCGCCGCGGCATCTGATTCAGGGTGAAGGCACGTAATAAACACCTCTTGTTATGGACAAGACCGGTTTGCCGTAACTAATTTTTGTCCAGCCATTCAATCATCAATACAAACTCGGACAAAGCACAAAAAATCCGTGACCAGTCCTGCCAACCAGTGAGCTGTATGTAATGGTTTGTTTGCTCCGCGGGTGGGTATGAATACCAGCCTCCAAGTCGGTACGAACCCAGCAGTCTCTCAAACAAGATCACTGTGTAAATATCCTGCTATCGCTATATCCACTTCCATGCTTGTACGTCCCTTTTCATTACAGAATCTTCCTTGTGACACACATCCCAGTACTGGGTATTTCCACCGGGTCACTGGGGATTTTCAGCCTCTGAAATTCTGAATAAGCAAAGCTTGGAGGAAGACATACAGAAGAGCATGGATGCCCTTTCAATGCCAAGCGCTGAGAATCAGCCTGTATGTCTCTGCTACCATCATACCTTCACATCTTTGACACCGATTACAGTGGTGGCCCACTCTCCTTTGGAAAAAGAGTGCCTCTGAGATTCTCAACGAGCAAGGTGCGGAGGAAGCCCAGTAGAATGCCAGAAGCAAAGTCCTCTCTTGCTGAGCACAAGAAGGCCTGCAGCATGTGATTGTTGGTTTGATAGTTTTGAGTTCACGCAGTCGTATTCATGTAGTCTTGTAAATCCCGTAACTGCGAGAAGTTGCATCTTGGTTCTGGCTGGGGTGTAACAATGAGATATCGTTCATTGATCATAAGTACGAAAATCATATTTCATGCAAACGGAGTCCTTGAAACGCGTCACTGGGACCAACATCGACTGAACCTTTCGACTGGACCTAGTTATCGGGGTACTTGTACATTAGTACCAAGGTTTATCGTATCGAATACTGCATGTAATTGATTCACGAGTATCTAAGACAACGGGTTCTCCATATTCTAACAATCTAAGATAGCCCTTCGATGGTCTAGTCTTAGGATACAGTGGTCAATGCCATGTAGTGACGTGCAATGTGAAGAAAAAAAATCGACGGAAGATCCGCATGATCATCCGACAACATTGACTCTGGCTATGCTACTGCCGAACGAGTCCCATTGTACATCTTCTGCCACCATGCAACACCGCCTCTCAACGCCTTTATGACCTCTCCCACATCCTCCTCCCCAGCGCCCTTCTTCTCGCGGACCCTTCTTCTCGCCTCATCCTCGTCCACGACGAGCGACGCAATCGCGCGCCGCTTCTGCACGATGCGTTCCCCGTACCCAGACGGCGTCGCACACATGTTAAGCACCTCATGTTCGAGTGTCTTGGCAGCCTCTGCGAGCACGAGCGTCCTACCGCGTGATCAGCATCGTCTACCCCGCACATCACACGTGTGAGCCTGGGTGACGTACCTCCCTTCTACGCTCGTCGGGGCACCCGCGAGGATACCCCAGGTGGTATTGGTATTGGTATTGACAGTCGACGGGGCGCCGAGGGGAAAGACCCGATGGAGGGACTTGCGGAGCGCATGGAACGCGTCCGTCCGTGTCTCGAGCTAGGTATTCACGCGCATGAGTGCGTGCGAACGACGATCGGAGCGACAACGCACGGGCACTTTACGCGAAAAAATTGCTTCTACTTCCATCTCGACCTCGGGGATCTCCATGTCCGCTGCAGGGAAAATATCATTAATACAGGTGACAAACGCGGAATTGGGAACAGTGCGGCCTACTTGGGTCGTCCGCCGCGTCATCGTCGAGCTCCTGTTTAATTCGAACCTCGGCGATCTCGACGTCGTCCTCGCTCTCTTTCGGCGCGGGTTGGTTCTCGACTCGCGGTGAGGAAATGGAAATGCCTTGTTGCTCCGGCTTCCGATCTCGATCGTTTGCTTTCGCGACGTGATTAGGACTCTCGCCAGGGGTTTTGAACGGCGTCTTGAATGGCGTCTTGAACGGCTTCCTCAAACTGTTTGCCGAACTATGTGGTCGTGTGACTGGTCCAACGCTCAATCAGCCAAAAACGACGACGGATAATGGGGTGACGCGATGCGAGCAACAGGCTTACCAAACGGGGGTGGCATGCTCGCAGAAGCGATGGTATGCGTTTTGGCACCGCTGGTCGAACTCGCGCTCGTCGTGCTTTGCTCGCCGGTGGCATACTCTACCTTGACCCTTTTCGAGTCGGGCAACACCAACTTGTCGCATCCGTGTGCGTTGGGCCGTTTGAATCCCTGAACGGGCGCCGAGTTGAGACAATCCCAGAGCGTCTGTTGACCTTGGTCGGCCGCCTTTGTGCCCGCCGACACGGGTGCGCGCTGCTGCTGGGGTTTTCGCGCCTCGGACTCCTCGTCTTCATCGTACCCGGCATTCCAAGCCGATTTGGAAAGGATCGTTGCAGCATACTCTTCATCTGAGAGGTTCGTTTTCCGTTGCCGTGTCCTGTCGGGATACTTGCATACCTGTATGATGCACTGTTGTCCATCCTGACCGCTGATGAACAAACCACTCACGTCGCACATCTTGTCGCAAACGCTCCCCATGACGTCGTCGTCGGTTGTATCAATGATCTCGCCAAAGTACCTACATATAGACTTGGGGCGCACGTCAACGGACATTTTCAAAACAGCCCGGTCAAAGAAGTGCTTACAGCATGGCGGCACGTCGTGACGTTTTCTGCAAAACTGACAAGCTACGATGGCAGGGTATGAGGGACGGGAACCAAGGGTACTTGGTGGTGGACACACCGCGCCTAGACTGTCTATCGACCGTTGACTTGGTTCGGGTCCATTCTTGGAAGAGGCTGCTTGTCGTTTGGCGTGCGTGCTCGACACCAATCTTCGAAGACGGAGAGCGTCCTCACGTGCTGATACCAGTGTGAGCCGATAACAAGCACCACGAGGGTTATATCTCACAGTAATATAGTATGCAGCGGGCGGGCTAACAGCGAAGCGGTCAAGCCAGGACGCGAGGAAATACAAAGGAACTCACAAATCCGTCTCGACCTGCTCGACCTATCACAGCGGGTTAACTCGGAAATGACTCTCAAGGACAACCAACCTGTTTCTTGGTAGTACCCTAGGATTCGTTAGATATTGGTCACTACGTCCTGTACATTCTGTTCACCTTCCATACTCTTCGGGAGATCATAGTGAATAATGTATCTAAGCCAGTTAGTACATGTCTACTGAAAATAAAGCAAATTGATACACGTACCGAACGTCGCTCTTGTCGATCCCCATTCCGAAAGCGATCGTTGCGCAAACCTAATGAACAGATGTGAACCGCTTGCAGGAGGAGTTCCGGAAAACGATGACCCACCACGTCAACACCACCTTCGCCGGTGCCACCAATCTCCCATTCCTTCAATGTCTTGCTCAACGTTTTCTGGCTATATTCCGCCACCAACCTCACTACCAACCTCTGCGTTCACAGTGCACCACCACTTACCTGATGCCACGATGATATGGCCGAGCATTCAATCCCTTTCCACGGAGGTAACTCGAGAGCTCATCGCACATGCCCCGTTTCCGACAGTAGATGATGCCAGAGGATGCGCGATTACGTCGCCGATGCAAGGACTCGATGAATTCCAAGATATCTTGCATCAGAGAGTGCGACTCGGGCGCCGACTTGTACCGCACCTGGCCGAGATGCCGTCGAGTGAGAAGAGAGGATATCATGGATCGACACACCTCGTAAAAGAGGTTTGCACGATTGAATGGGTGAGCAGCTATGAACAGGTTGTCTTCTACCATCTTCAGACTCCGGATAATATCTCGCTGAACACTGACAAAAGGTGAGTGCGTGAAAGACAGCTCAAGAGCTCGGTGATCACTTTTTGGTAGCAGTCGCCGTTAGAGCCATGATCGGGACACCTGGAAAACGATCACGAAAAGAACCGAGCTTACGATACTCTTCTCTGAAATCGTGCCCCCATTCCTATGGCATGATAAATAGGAGAGTGACGAGACGTGCTGAAGTCAAGCTCACAGAGATGCAATGTGCCTAAAGGAATATAAAGATCAATTCAACCCTCCTCCAGCAAGAATCACACCTCGTCTATGACAAGCCTACAAAGTTGACCGTTGCTATAAACGGTGGCGAGCGTGCGCATGAGGTCTTGGGTACAAAGCTTCTCAGGTGTTGCTGAGACAAAAACATGTCAATCGCGAGTTCTTGCAAACAATTGTTACACGAACTATAAAATAGACGGTTCTTCGGTTGCTTCGATGATAGGTCCCTCAGAATCTAAGGGATTGATCTGCTTTACCTCACGAAATTCGAGAATATAGCTATAGATACCTCGCTTTTCTCTCCCTTGCTCGTTTCGGACGTCAGCGAGACAGCGGAGACGCCTTTGCTACGAAGGTTGGTCACTTCTGCAGGGAGATTGGTATAAAACAAGACACGAAATGAAATATAGTTACGGTTCGTCATGAGAGCTGCTCGACACGTCAGTCAATTGAAAAGACAGGAATATCATGACTCTCACCAAGGAGAGGGGAAACAATGATTGAGACACCACACTAGCATGTAGGTGTCGTTCAGCACTCTCAAAATATTGTAGGGTGACTCACGGCCTCTGCAATAGCTGGGACTTGAAAGCAGAGACTCTGTCAATCGTAAATGTATGAGACGATTGGTTGGCATCCGTATGAAACTGACCTTTCCCATGCCAGTCGGGGCAAGAACGAAGACGTCTGCACCTAAATGGCGCATTTATCCGGATTCAACCACACGGCGCGTTCGTAATAAACTCACCTGAGATGGCAGCCTCGATAATCTCCTTCTGTTTCCCTTTATATCCGGAGAACCCGAATGCTAGTTCGATGAGTAAAATAATTCAAATGTGTGCGACGCATGATACGCACTCTTGGTCAACACTCTAGTATGCACGGTTGAGGCGTGGACAACGAAAGAACATATAATCGACGAACCTATGACACGTTTCCATCGACATCGTCGAACAGCGCTCGGGTTGCTTCTCGTCCCCACTCTCCCTTTCACGCGTCGTCGGTGGGCTTGCTGGGACGAGTACGACAGCAGTGTCTGTGTGCACTTGCTCCTCGTCGATGTTGTCCAGGACGTCATTATCGCTCTCAGCTTCTTCAACAAGTTCAGCATCATCGATAGAGAACAAGTACGCGTCGTAGTCGTCCATGGTGAAGTCAAGCACAAGACGCGTGTCAGTTCGCTATCACGTGATGAGTAGCCTGGCACATTCGGTACGCGACCGGATCAGCTTCCGGAGATTGCCCGCCTGCAAGCTAAACAGGAGCGTTTTTGGTGATTCGCTTGGTGATGCAAATTCGATTCAGGGTTCATATCTGTTTGCTTCGCCTCGGATGAGCATTGACCTCAGGCTTCTGCTACTACTTATCACTCACTGGTGCATGTCACTCTTTGTATCCACTCTCGGGCATAATTACTACAGCTCTCGAGCCACTCCGATCGTTAATAAAAAGCCTACGTGACCATGAAGGCCTCAACATTGCCAATGGCCATTTGTGCATGAGATGTAGGTAAATCATCTTCGAGAAGTTGACCGCAGATCGGCGGCAACTATGTACATGTCCTTGCTGTATGCAATCAACAGCGAGGACCTGCTGAGCATACTGACAGGGGTATGCTTTCCTACGACCGTAATGTACAGTATTGTGTTGTTCTGCTGCACTGGGTTTCATCAATTTCATCTTGAATGCACAAAACAAGTGCAAAGTTCTGCTAACAAGAGCAAGAAGTGTCATCTGTAACATTTATTGACATCGACAAAAAATTGCTTGCGTATTCGTCTCTAACTATGGGCCTAGGGCCAGAGACCAGATGTGATGGGGGTCAGAGAGGTCATCAGAATCAATAAACAAGTATCAGATTTGAAGCCCATGGTGGTGTAGATGTAGGGGAATATGAGATCTTCGTCAAGCAGCACCTTCTGAGTCTTGAAATCATCATATGCCTCCAAGTCAGGCTGCAAAGTGCCTTTGGGGAAGATCTCTGCAATTTGTGCTCTACACAACACGTCGGCATGCTTGAATTTCCGAGAGAGTATAATTTTTCTTATCTAGTTAAGGGTTTTCTGCTATAGTCAGCCTCCCCATTGCAAACGGTGCGTATGGCACTCTGTGAAACAGGGGTTCAGAATGTTGTCAACATCACAATGGAACATACTAATGGTACCAGATGTGAATATGTCGCCCAGTCTCCTAAGAACACTGGGGAACTTGACAGACGCCACATTGGCAAAGAGTGTGAGGAAAACTCCACTGAGAATTGATGAAGCCACGAAATAGATGTCGAACATGAGGAAGAGGGAGGATCTGCTGGTGACGATTGAACTCAATCATCGCCCTTTTAAAACCTCGGGCTCTCTGGAAAAGACGCATGTGGTCGCGCACAAATTTTTGGATCAAATCAATGCCCCACAATGACACTTCAACAACAAAATGACAAAATACCAGGACTGTGGGTCGATTGTGCATGTTTCCAGCCAATTCCAACTCACTCATACAACAGCGTGCTAATCCTAACTAGGCTGATTCCGAGTCCGGGCTTGCCGGAGCTAGCAAGGGAAAATGGATTAGAATCTTCAGCATGAACTTGTTGAGCACATACCCTTTAGGCATCACTTGTGTTTTGTTATGAAACCTACAGAGCATTATGTTCTCCGGAGCGGGGAATGCCCACAAGTCCAGATGTGAAGTCAGAAGCTTCCGGGCGATTGCTCTGGTATTCCCTACACGATTTTCAATCTGGAGTTAGTCGTGGAATGCAGGGAATGTTACTCTGATGATCAACTAAAACTTGATGGAGAAAGCAGCCACCTCGTACAGAATGGTGTACTTTGCGTTGCACATAGATTTCTCAGCTTGGGGTCTGTAGCATGAAGTTGGATGTTAATCAGGCCTTACCTCTTTGACAACTTAGTCCCATCAATGAAATAACCTCTCCTGTGAGCCCGCGGCTGCATGGCCTCGCCGGATCAGCACCACAGAGACAGGGCAACTGGGATGAAGTGTTGTGAGACTGAACCCAAGACCTAAACATGAAGATATGGTTGCTTGCTGATCTCACTGGCTTGGCAATGATTGGTGTCACATAATCTGGTGTTCGGACCGATCCCGCAACAGAGGTTCAGACCGTTCAGTTGTTAAGTACCCCTTCGGCTCCAGGTTTCCAAACCATTCAACAGCCATTCAGGCAAACCTGATTCGTACTAGGAGTAGGAAGCCATGCCACACACCATGCAAGTGGTTTTTCACAGCTCAGAAGATGCTCACTGGCATGTACTGTATGCAAGTTGGACAAGTGAGTGGTCCAGTTTGAACGTATGATTGGCCTTGTACTACTAGTGGATTGCACTGATCTGGATGATGTTTTGTTTAAAGAGTGTTCAATAATGTTCCAGAGACCTTGATAAACCATGAATGACATCTTGCCCTGATCGCTGCCTCCCGGTCCTATGGACATATGTAGAGAACATCGATATATGTTCTCAGCTTCTTCAAGCGGGCACTATGCTGATATACATTGTTTCCGACATACAGTGTCCTTCGTCTGATCCCAGGTTTCGCATGCATGTAATTCGTGGAGTACTTGCACAAAGTTATCGACCCTCAGGCTTACCTTGTTGTGATGATGAGCTGGTTGCATTATTCAGGTCACACTTTCACTATTCTGAACCCTGCTAATAATTGACTAAGAACAGTCGGCCAGCGTCTAGCGAGTACTCATTGATGAACCCTCTAGACGTTGACAGTGCCGATGGTTTCCGCCAGTTTCATAAAATGCGCCGAGTAGCTTGATGGAAGACCTTGTTCGTACTTCAATATCCATAGTTTTCCCAACTACCCGTCATTCAGCGTGTTACCTTTGATGCACCTTGCCCTTGCGTGCAGCCTCCTCGACGACGGACATGCTCTGCGTCGATCCGACGATGGCGCGCTTCCCACGCCACGAATTCGAAATTGCTCTCAAACTAATTTAGGGGAGGCTAAATGATGCTCCACCTGTCATCCATCCACGCGACGAACGTGCTAGCCAGCGCAGAAGTGACCACGACGGTGCATGCCTGCACGACCCATCCAGATCTTCCAGTGCGGCCGGAGCTTGTTGACCCCAGATCGTTCAAATAATCACTAGCGAGCGCCATAAACGCCACCATTATTGGACGCAGCAAAATTGCCTCAGGGTCAAAATCGCGTCGTTTGAAAAATCGTGCACGATCGATCGACCTGATAAGAAAGGTACCGTGTGCGTGTTTTAAAAAGGCTAGGAAACGTGAGGCTTTGGAAGAGGGTAAGCCACGACGGGAATAATAGTTCGAGGGTTTTTTGAAGTTTCAGAAAGGTAGTGAGATGAATGGAACGGAAATTGGACTTATCGGCGGCGTATCCAAGTCATATCGCTGAGGGGGATGGCGCTGTCAGATTTGTCCCAGACGGTGACTAACCTGCCACCGCATTGCGGTCTATCAGACAGGCCAAGCGCAGAAACCATGCCAAACAGGCTGTCTCAGACATAGATAAAAGTCAAGCCGCGTTGAGCCTATCAGCATCACCCTTTCGCGAGTATCATCACCAAGAACTACACCATGAACACCGTGCGTTCTTCCCTTGATCCGCTATGGACCACCTAGGGTTGACCGAGCCTACAGATCACGTCTATCCCTGTGAACCAGAACGGTTGCGGAAGCGCTACTTGCAACTGTGGTGAAGGGTATGTGCTTTCGGGACGCCCTAGACTGCGTATCCACTCACTCTTTTTAGGTGCCAATGCAAACCCGGACAGTGCAAATGCTGAACGTTGCTGGGTTACAGCGAGGCTTAGGAGTAGTATGCCATGTTTGAGTCGGAGTGTACATTTGTTTTGGAGAGCAGTCCTTGAATCGTATCATCCTGCAGCGAGAATCAAGTGCTTTATACATGAATCCCAAAATCCCAAATCCCAATCCCATTATGAGGAGAGCGCAGCAAGGCCCTCAGGCCCTGGCCCAGTTCGGGCTGTTCCGAGTCGCGCCAGTGAGGCTAAGTTTCCCCTTCACGCGTCTTGCACGCGTCGGTAGACTTGGACTCGGCACAACCAAGCATAGCACTTATCAAGTACGCCACTATCACTTTATCACCGAGCAACACGCGGTCACGTGAACTTTTGATCCCAGTTAAGCGAGTGATAAACTGATCATTCCCAGGCGATCAAGGGAAGGGTGCTTCCTGTGCTCATGGCACCACCAACCAAGGCAAGAAAGTCCTTGCCGCCCACCGTCAAACATGCCCTTCGACGAGCACCCCTCGTCGACACTAACACACACTCTTATGATCGCACTGACCCCTTCCACGCCATAAACACTCTCCGCAAACTCATCGGTTCGCTCGCTTCTCGCATCGGTGGGTGCCAGTACAGACTCACCCCGGACGAACACAAACTTTCCTTACACCTCCTCACCATCGTCGAGCCCTTTGTTGGACTTTCTCAGTCACGTCGCACCCTCACGCGCCAGCCCACAGAAATCCTTGACGCCATCGTGTTTCATGTGGATTCGAAGCGCGATTTGCTGTCCTTGGCGCTGTCGTGTCATCGTCTGCACGCCGTTATTGTTCCCAGGCATTATGATTATCGCGTCGTATGTGCAAAGGCGAGCTCCATTAGCCTCTGGAACCACTTGATTGTCAATCGTGCCCTCGCGCGCAATGTCCGCACGCTCGAGGTCATTGACGAGCGCTCCTCGAAACACCTTGTTCTTCCCGAAGATATCATGAAGACAGACACCGATCTCGAATCGTCAGATGACGAGCTCGCATTGCACTCGAAACAAGAGAGACTTTTGATCTCTGCGCTGACCAAGATGACCGGGCTTCAGTCGTTCCATTGGTCCTGCAATCATTCGACAATATCTATTGATAATGTCTGGGGAACTTTGATGAAATGTCAGTCACTCTCCCAAGTCACCGTCAGCGACAACCTTGTATTTTTGTCATATACCCCGGACAAGGCCAAACCAGCTAATCCCAAATCTGTTCCCGTGGTGAGTCTTGGAAGTCAGCCTCACCCCTTTTTATTTTTTCTGAACGCCAACTTAGTTACCCGAATTGAAAACTATTGCATTGCAAGCTACCAAGCACGCGTTTGGGTCCACGAAAACGCCAGCCCTGGCGCGTATCTCAGGCATGCTCACAAGCTGCCCCAACCTTGAAGTAAGTAAGAGTTCGGCCTCATGCGCACTGTCTGACCGTTCGTCTACCAGGCTCTGGACATTGGCTACGATCACCGCCGAGGACAGGGCCAACAACTCCCAGCGGCAGACGACTTCTTCCTCTGCTCCCGCTGGCCCGCCCTCCGCTCCCTCTCTCTCAAAAATCTCCGCTGCTCTTCCGCTCGCAGCCTCGAATCTGCTTCGGTCTTTTTCGCCGCTCATACCAACCTCGAGGTCCTGCACCTTGACCTTCCTCTAGACAGATCCACCTCTGCCACCGGGACTGCATCCACATTCATCCTCGCCACGAACGCGCTCCCAAAACTCCGTGAGCTAAGGTGTGGAAAAATGATCGCCACCGCCATCCTGAACTGTCCCACCGACTCCCCCCGTCCGTTGGAGATTCTCAAAGGTATCACGCTCTCCGGATCGGACAGGGACAGTCCCTTCTTCGCCAGTCTCAAACAGTGCGGAGGCTCGGTGAGGCGCGTCGAGCTTGCTGGGTGGAACGACCTGGACGATATTAAACGACTCGTCGAGTGTGTGCCTAGGCTTACTTGGTTGGACGTGAACAAGAATAAGCGCGCGCACGAGGGCCCAGAGCAAGCGTCGCAATCGCTTGCGGCGCGGCGGAATGACATGTCTTCGGGCAGGGTCGCAGCTGCTCCCAACGCAGGGCTGAGCGTCGCGACCAACGTGACCGAATGGGCGACGGTCCTCTCCCCGCTCACAGAACTGACGACGTTCATCGGCGTCAAGTTCTTTTATGAGGTCTCGACACTGACGCTTGCTACCCTCGCAACCTCCTCTCCCATGTCCTTGTCCACATCCGAACTGAGCAGGGTACGCAAGAATGACAAGGTCGCCGGGGTGCTCGGAAACAAGTGTTCAAAGCTGCGGCGACTGGATCATTGGGAGGAAGGTGGCGGGAGGGTCATTGTGCTCTCGAAGGATGGGAACGAAGTGAAATGGGAAGTGAAGCGACTCAAGATCTGAGTCTGGGGTAGTATGCACCTGTTATGATTATGAAGATTATGACCCTGGCAGATATACCTATGGATACCCTGTTGAAACTGTTACATATCCGTTCTGTAACATAGTTTTGTGCGTGTTAGATCATACCTTCCTCGTCGGGGTGGCAACCCACACAGGACCGATGCTACGATCGACCGGCTGTGTGATGGATCAATTTCGCTCGTTGACTCAAACATATGTGCACGGAACACTACTTTAGCGGGTAGGTCGCATCTTTCCACCAAATCTCGGAGCCACAACTTGAACAACGCACTACAAGGACGACTCGACGAGTCATGGTCGACGTTACCTTCCAACTGTTACACTTTCACGCTATCGGAAGTTCGGAATGACTGGTGGTTAGACCGAGATTCAGTGCCATAGTGGCATAAGTAGAAGCAGATAGTCGCATCCTCATCCGAGGCGAATCGGAGATGGGCCCGGGCCGAAGCACCGCGACGCGACGCGTCACTCGACACGTGATGGCGTACTGACACGCATCTCTTTGCTTGACGTCTTAGCCTTCACTACCATTGATGACTACGA
>MU130944.1:25414-48507 GCA_015039435.1 Imleria badia
TCGTACGAGCGCTACCTCTGGCTGGTGCTCAAAGTGCCAGTGCCCGCCGTGGTCTGGAAGTTCATTCACCTGTTGCATGCTCTGCCCTCTTCGAGGTGTATGAGGCATTAATTAGCGTCTATCTGAAACCAACATTTCCCATGCCTCCGGGGCAAGAATGAAGACGAGGCCTCATTCATCCAGGTTTGACCACGCGGCGCGTCGTGACAAGCTGACTCAAGATGAATGCGCGTCTGTACGATATGTGGTTGAACATGCATATGATATGGTCTGAGGATGAAGATGAGTTACAGCCACCCAGCCCGAATTTGAATGTGAAGATTGTTTCGCGCAAGTTCGCGTTCGAGTTTAAAAACCAACCATTACGATGGAATTCTACTTTAACATCTTGTATTCTTCCTTCCCCTTCCCCTCCTCCCCCGCTGAAAAGCCTGCTATACCCGTGTCCGACATGCAGGCTGTCCTCAGCAACACTGCGCCTCAAACAGCTGTGGCGTGGTTTCATCTCGTTCATGAACACGACCCTCATCACCGCTACGTTGTCACTGAAGTCACTCATTACAAGCCTCGGTCACCCTGGCCTGACTGTCAGCATGAGTACATCATCATGTCTGTTCAGCGCCGGCCCCTTCCTGGCGAGCCGCTTCCTGAGCCAGCCGCAGCCCCTATCCTCGTCAAGGCTTCCCGCACCATCACCGGCCGTGCACTCCCCGCTCGGCTCGGCCTTTGGGGTCCTTCAGATGACACAGTGACCGTTCTTGATCCTGCCAACCCACCCCGTGACGAGCGTCTTCACACTCTCACATGGACACTCAATCAGGCCCCTCACCTCGAACGTGTCTCACACTTCCTTTATCACGTTCATCACCTCGCCCCCAAATACTACCTGTTGAAGACGTCTTGCTACACCTTTGCATGTGCCATCAAAGAGTCTCTTCACCTCAGGTTCAACGGCATCACAGGAGTGCAACAACCCCACTTCCTCACACGCCAATCATACTGGATGCATTGCATTCCAGCCGGCATTACGCGGGCACAGTTGCTGGCTCGTCAAGTTGCTCGCATTGATCAGAGCTACTACGATTCCAGTATGTACCATTATCTTCCATTGAATCGCTTTTCACAAACTTCCAGTGAACACCGATTAAGCCTCACAAGCAACGTCCGCTTTATCCGTTTTCTCGTTTCAGGCATTGCCCAGGGACGTGGGTTTGGTGTCTTATATTGAACTGTGGTCAGTGTCGGTCGTCAGTGTATTTTAGAAGAGTTGAACATGGATGTAATGCACTGAGATGGTGGTTAACACCGTCACCACCGCACGTCCCCCGGACGGTCCCCGTCTGCACACTACTTGTAGCACACCCCACCGCCAATTTTTGCGACAGCCAAGTGCGTTTTAGGGCGGTCTGAATCACATACACCGTCGAGGAAGACAGTGAAACCGGCCGGGATCCTTTTCCTTTTGCACTCGCAAACAAGGAATGGGCGGGGGCGGACTCCTCTTTGTTGCAGAAGGTGCAACTTCGTCGTACTCGATGCACACCAAAGTGGCAGCAGAGTACACGTCCTGGATGACAACAACAACAAGCTGGAGGAAGACAGTGATTTTGGCGTGCGCGAGAAGACCATAACTTTTGTGAGATATTCGATATCGAATCAACGCATTCTTCATATGGAGGAAAGGAGAAAATGTTGATAGAATATCCTCGTCCCTTCTCGGGACAAGTACTGTGATCGGCGGCACCATCGAACGCTCCCAGAGCCGACGTTCCAGTGAGCGACGTCGCTCGAATATCCCTTGAGAAGTTGCCTGACATGCTGAATTTTCGAAGTTTCAGAATCTGAAGAGACGCACCAAGTGTCATCGATTAGGGAGACACTTTTATGTGGGCACATGAAAGAGTGATGCTTTCTACGAGAACATATAGAAGGGACGGGGTAGGATCACGTATGCATCACGCGAATCTTGATACTAGACTCAGTGGGTTGTGTGGGAAGGGAGGCCTGAGGGTTCCGACTGCGCGAAGTGGATGGGACACGATGAGGTCAGAAGTTCGAGGAAAGGAGAACGAGAAGAAGGACAGAGGCCGACCTTCAGAGTGAAGGGAAGATCCAAAACGCGCAGGGAAGACCGACGAGGAAAAACAAAAGCAGGCTGGACGGGAGCACGATGGGGACCGACACAAAGCGCAGCCTACAACCCCTTGAAGCTCTACTGTCTGCTAGTGGCTGGGTTCCATACTAGGACCGCATGAGTCGTTCTGATCGCCCAAATAGAACGTGTGACACGACATACCTTGGAGGCAGCAATGGCAGCCTCGAGACCACTCGCGGACGCCTGTGGTCCCCACTCTGACCCACCGTTTTCCAGGGCATACCACACGGAGCCAACATCATTCGTAGCGTTCAACGCATTGCGAATCACCGCCGAGTTCTGGAGCGCCAAGAAATCGCGATACTTGGCAGTGATCGATGTGTCGTTGGCGAAATCCAAGAAATATTGCACGTGTTTCATCCATATTCCCTATGAATTGTTGTATGGCGTTGAGTGGGTGGAGGTGGCGCGTTTGGTCTTACCTTGAATATTTGCTGTATGGAAAAAGAGGGGGCGTCAGTATGTACGGGATGAGTATGTGTGAATGGTGTCGGACCTGGTCCTCATCACAGACAGAGCCGCCGGAATTGGCGTCATCGCATGATTCTTTCAGTGTGTTGTTGTATGTGAGTAAACTGTATATCGTCGCGTTCAGGCTGACTTGTGCTTGCGTTAAAAGCGTCTCGTTTGACTGGCCAGTTGCAACGTAGAGTGCGCCGAGTCCAGACGCGATGACGGCCTATTCGGGGGGTAGAGAAGATAAGGACGTTGATGCGGTTGGGGGGGAGTGGACGGACTTGATTGTACGTCCATGTGGTCTATGGTGTGACGCGATGCGATTGTGAGCATGGCAAATATCAACATGTCCGCTGGGACATACCGCATTGTTGTTCTTGCAGGTGCTGAGGTCCAATCCATCGTTGAACAAGCCGTCGGGACCTTGCATGCCAGAGTTCAACACTGTAGAAGAACATGATATTATGTGTCAAAGCTCTATTTGGTCCAAGACATACACCAATTGTATTCCTGGTCAGATTGGTAAACAGTCGTTGAAGTAATAGAAACGAACGAACGGCTCACCTTGAAAGCGTTCTGAAGGTAGTTCGTATTTCCGGTTCTAGAGTAAGCTTGTGCTGATGTCAAAAGAAAGAGCTCGTTGGTGATCGCATTCTTATATGTCTGAGCACTCGACCACCAGACTGATGGCGAGTCAATCAACAGGAGGGTAGGAACAGCGGGTGTGCGTGAAGTCCTACCTCCGCCTCCACATGTAGTATCATCCCACTGTGCTGCAACCATGTCGTATATTGCAAGGGAGCTGGACTAGTCAAAGAAATGAGATGAAATTCAATACACAACAGTTACCACTAACCATGTATTGGCTGTAATCCTCGCCGCGAGAAGCCTTGTAATCCCTAATCTTCCATAACGCGAGTATAACCCACTTCAGTTGGGAACATCGTTCATCATCACATTCCGTGGGGTAGCAAGAAGTGACAAAATACCTGTGCGTCGTCAAAACTTCCACCAAGAAACAAATTCCACTCTGCCGGTGTAAGATCAAATAAAGAAAGCCTTCCAATGTATGAATTTTCAGCGATAGTGCCGTAGTTGTCACAATCCGACGCGAGCATGAGGTTGTGTAAATCCTCCAAGGTGTTCTGTTGACGGGACGTTCAGACATCGAGATGGAATAAATGACGTTGTACCCACTGCGTCGGTCCAAAGCTCGCCACCCGCATACCATCCAAAAATACTGTCCCAGTATTTGGACTGCAACTCGTTTGCAATCGCCTTTGGTTCGTCTGGTCAGGCGCTCGCATCCGAGTCAGCGTATAGGAAGGGTTAACGCACGAACGCATCGCCCGTCTCTGAACATTGAGGATGTTGAAGTGCGGCTACATTACCGCCAATAACAGGCAAGGCAGCGAAGAGGACAAGTTTCAGGGAGGGGAAATGGTGCATCTCTGAGGCGTGGCGCGGCGAGCACCTGATGCTAAGTACACTGGCATATTGCGGATCACAGATGGGATTTATCGAAAGAATGACCCTGCCTCGTTTCTTTGTCCGTTAACTGTCCTCCAATCACAGCTCTCAAATAGCCTTCAAGCGATGATGTTATATACCATCTCAGGCTTTGCAAATTCAGAGTAGCATGCAGAATGTTCCTGGATCGTACACTGCCAGCATGCAGGAACCAGCTGAGTACCTGGAACTCAGCTATAGGATCGGAGGTTGGAATAATCCATCGTACCTGGTCATGAATTTGAGCGCGTTCTGGCATGCCGCAGCAGAGAAGACTCCCGCTGTCGTCACGGCAGTGTTTGAAGTGCCACTGGCGTGCTAGTGGAAAGCCACAGATAGGAGCGAAGGCCGACCTGGGCGTCTGTCGGGTGCCTCTCTAGATTAGGGCCGGACTCGCAAGGATGCGGTACCTCAGTGACAGGTAAAGGGGCGGGGTGGCAGCGGTTCCGAGCCTGCGAAAGCTCTCATCAGGGGGCTACCGGTACCCCAGGCGAACGCTGGTGACCTCGGATGGGGTTGTTTGCTGAGTGGGTGATAGTGGGTGGGGAGTAAGGCGACTTCATATCTCGCAGTGACCACAGATTCGGTTGATTTGATGCAGGGCATGTCGCCGCCACGGACGTTGGCGTTTGCGAGGGCGCCCAGGTCCAGAGGGGTGTGCTCCCACGGGCCATCCGGGCAGAACTGGACCCTTTCGGATTCTCCAGACTACGCGTGGGCATTCCTACGCATTCCCATGTAGGTACGAGGCCACACGGTTCCTGTCCCTCGCCATGCCCGGAAGCATTCGACAAACAACACTGATCCGTCGCCATAGGCTCACACGGTCCGAGGCGCGTATGATTGGCTAGTTGGTGGTACTAGTTGACGTTGAACATTGAGCGCGAGTGCGAGCGCAGGATTCGATCTCGACATTAACAATCACCATACGTTTGGAGTGAATGCCATGACATGGCGTCGCCCGAGTCTGCGGCCACAAGCTGATGCCGACTTGTAGCGGGCTTTGTGCCATCAACAAGAAGGTCAAAACATTTCCTCGGGTACATAGAATAATAAGATGCAGCAGCGACACGACTACCCAATGTCAAGTGAAAACCTACCACAGCACGTATCATGCATATCCCTCGACGACATCCATCATAACCAACTTGGACGTTTCGGTATGAGTTTCGACTCCGAAAAAAGAGTGGAGCGGCTCGAGTTCCGGAGTCCGCCGGTGTGCCTGACAGCTCGTCCTGCCGATCCATGTCCTTTCCAACTACAGTGTCTTCCTCCAACACGGATGCACATTATTGGAAAGATTCGGTAAGCGAACCAGCAGTCGTCACAGCCATATCCACCACGGCCTCGACATGTTTCTTCAGAGCCTCGCTCGAACTGGTCACGACTTAGATACAAACCCGTACCACTATGAGCGTGAACCAAAACATGCTGAAAGGCATACCAAGGAGACGAGATTGATATGTGCGTCAGCATCGTCAATGCGGACGATCGATGCTGGGTCGCTGCTTGTGTTTTCCCCTTGCTCGTTCTCTTGCTCGTCTTGGTCGGTTTCTTCAGGCATGTGCAGTCCCACCTCCCCAAAATGCGCTTCGAAAAACCAGGCAAGGTGTTGTATTCGGGTGTTGATGCGAGCATACTTGAGTCGTAACTACGTTAAAATCGAATTGTCGTTAACGATATAAACGAATGTAATGTTTGACACGTACGCTTCACGGATGCCGGACTCTTGTCAATCCCCATAATAAAGCTAACGTGGAATCGGCAACAATCCCATTCCAGCGTTAATTCACGATCATCCGTATGCTTCGCGTCAACCATGCCCGTGGCCTAGAACTTGTTTCAGTGGTGGCACTGCCTGGGATGAACCCGCCCTCATCGTACTAGGGACCCCGTTTTTGTCTGGCCTTCTTTCACGCTACCATGCATTCCCTCTAAATGCCACCGCACCAAATCCCAGCCGATGCCAAGTAAAACTCTCTGCCTTTGTGTCAAGACTCAAGATCATCGTCGATAGCCCAGCAAAGTCTCGGAGGTCACGGGGGTCAAGAAGAGTATATGAATAAATTTTTAATACAAGGAGGCCCGAGACAATATCTCCCTCCTGCGGCGATTTCGACGCCAACGTGCCGATAGCCTATTTCAAATGCATTGTCAAACGGGGACGGCAAATTGTCGGTCATGACTCACTTTGAGCGCATTTTTCCACCAAATCTCGGAACTACCACTTGAATATATATAAGGATGAGTCTGGGTATAGAGGGGATGAGATCCACCGGCGGAGCCTTCATGGTCGACGCAAGCTTTCAACTGTTACACTTTTATCCTATCTGAATGGCTCAAAAACTGGTTTTAGACAGGGGACTGGAAGACGAACCAGTGACACAGCAGAAGCACAAACTTGAAGTCTCATCCGAGTCAAAGACAATTGAGATCTGGAAAGCTCATTGGAGACAGGGGTTACCAAGCCTTCAATGTCCAGAGATTTATCTCCCGCCGTACACCTGTAGACGGACTGAAAAACCTAGCTTGCTGTCCATCAACAGGTGTAGGAGGAGGAGGTATGCTCGCACGAGCGCTGCCACTGGTTCTGGTGGTCGAACTGGAGCCCGTTGTGGTCCGTCCATTCGGACAGCCACCATAGCCTCTGTGAGACGTTCGATATCGAACCATTGCATTCCTCGTGTGGGGGCCAAAGGAGGAAAGATCGGTAGAATATCTTCGTCCCTTCTCAGGACAGCACCGTCAAACGCTCCCGGAGGTGACGTTCCCGAGTGCGACGTCGCTCGAATATACTTGAGAAGTTGTTTGACATTCTGAATGTCCGACGTGTCAGAATCTGAAAACACGCATAGAGTGACAACGGGACTATACCGCGCATGCAGCTCGACAGCCATAGGGACCAAAATCAATCAGCAACCCTCGCCCGATCCATGGCCGCACCGATCCGAAAGCTGTATTTTTCATTGATGCCACACCACGCATACACGTGTGAACCACATTTTTGCCAGCGAGAGATAGATGGAGTGGCACAGATTATCTAAAAACCCTCGCAGCCTCGTGTTCGCGGCATTCCCTGTCACAAGGGACTTGCACCTTGAGGGGAGGTCCACAGCCCGGTCAGGCGTTGCTCACGCTTCTCCAGCCGTCCTTGCCCACCAACAACCCCTTAGACACCGAATCCTCCATCCTTCTTCTCGTCTCGCACTATCAGACCACGCCACCAAGCTCGAAGAGTGTCCACGAAAGATGCGTTACAGGGATGGCAAGAGTAACAGCGGTGAGTCCTGATCTGGCACATGAATGCCTCCAATGCCAATAAATCGCGCTGATCTGCTGATCTTGCCCATCGATGGACTGGGATCGCCTTGGTGGACGGAAAAAAAGACTCGTCATATGACATCGTCCCCGTGCCAGTGCAACCACGCCGACATCCGCGCGCACCGACGACCGTGCAGATGCTGCCCGATGATTTTGATGCCGTGACCCACGATTACGAAACGGCTGTGGCAACAGAGACATTCCCGTACGATGGCGTGACGGAAGTGAAGAGCATCAAAGATCAAGAGGGTCGGGATGGGGAGGGCGAACAGCGGTACAGTAGGGTGTATGGGGAGTGGGCCAAGAGGCACGAGGTTCATTGTCGACAAGCTGCGATGCCCGCCGATTTCGGGAAGTACATGGAGGAGGTTACGAGGCGCCTCCAGGAGGTTGGGGTCGATGAACAGGGTAACTTTCTGGATACGACGATTCGGGCCCGTGGCAGGATGGCTGTGCAACAGTACCAACCCCCGAAGGAGGGAGGACGAGAGGGCAAGGTGGGTATGTGGCGAGAGGAAGTCGCACGAAACGACGTCGAATTGAGCGAATTTGGGGAATCGGGTGCGGGGACAAACGACACTGTTCAACAAAATCGTGAGAGAACGTACACCATGCATCAAGGAACGCTCAAAGCCAGGGAAACGGAAGTGAGTCGATGACCATATTGATACGCTCAGCAGTGATCGAAACTCGATATCTCATGCACATCTATAGGCAACGCTTCGAAGGAGCCAATCCAGCGCCTCGCAATCGTGCAGATCAGAGAGGATGTATGCCCCGGCAGAACTGGGCACACTCTGCGTGCTCAAACCACAAAAGACCCCGGGGAATATCGTCAAACGTGAAAAACGCGCTCGTGACCCAAGTCCAACTCGATCGGAGAGGATATACACCCTCGCGGAGATCAACGCCCTCACGGGGCAAAACATGAGGCATTCACCTCCCCGAAGGAGTGGCTTCACGGGACAAGAACTCCAACACAACAAAAGTACGAGCAGCAGCTCACCTCCGCAGAACCCGAAAACCAAGCACCTGACAAGTTTGCCTGCGCCGGTGAGAAGTCGATCCTCGTCGACTTCATCCATTGAGGGGGTCCTCGCGTCCTGCCAGCCTTCCCTGCTGCATATCGCGCCAGTACTGTCCACCCTTGGGATCCGGCGCCAAGAGCATCTTCGAGCACTTGCTAGGTTAAGGGAGGAGACGCGAGACAGAGAGATGAAGGAAGAAATGTTAAAACAGGGCGTGACGTTGCTGGAGTGGGCGATCTTGGTGGATAAACTCCAGGAATTCTGAGTACATCATCCATCCTGCGCACTCGCCGGTGAGCATGGTTGAGCCAGACCTCGCGAAGACATTTCACTAAAACTTAGCGTCGATCAGTGAGGCCTTGGGGCCCAGTCCGGAGATGATACCGTTCCCAAGTACTCGGCTTGGCCCATTGAGAGGAAAAATCGATTTGATTCCATATGTACATTCCGACATGTTGAAAAGAGCTGTATGATTGAAAGAAAAATGACGACCAACTTGAACGTGGCCCAGGTTGTACAGCTTCTGAATCGCTCCCACGGCCCATTAGCGTCTCTTGTGCTTCACCTACACCTCCGGGACATACACTTTCTCCAAACCGCCAAGGAAAAGGAACCCCGTCATTTTCGTGAGAGACAGTGTGTACGGATGTAACGAAACATTTCCGCACAAATTGTGACGGCTTCACCCGAGCCCGCTCCATTGATACGGGTCCGATATCGTACGTTCTGCTCGGCATCAATCTTGAGTGAGAAACTCATGCTTAGAAGGTGACTCTTTCTTCACTACATTGTTATGTTACTGACAGTGGTTGGGACAGCGGTCAGCATCTGCGCTATTTGTTGATCGGGGCCTGATCACCGCTCGGGAGTCGGGAACTACTGCGGTATATCGAGTCATTAGATTTTTGCCTACAGTCCAGATTTCCGCGGGAAGCGATGTCGGCTTGCTTCTTCAACCCCGGAACCCGCCGGTATAAAACCATGACTGTGCTTGACGCTCCATATCAACCGAAACATCAACCCCTCTTTCCTTGCTACCCTCTCAGCTCTCCATAATGTCGTCCCAGGCAAAGGTCTGGTTCGGTGAGCCCATTCTTGTCCAATGGGTTCTCCTGCGCTCACCTTACTCAGTTACCGGCTCCTCTTCTGGCTTTGGTCTTTGTACTGCTAAGTACGCCTTGCAAAAGGGAGATAAAGTCGTCGCGACGCTACGCAAACCCGAGGTTCTTTCCGAGTTGGTGGCAAATTATCCCGCGAGACTTTTAGTCCTGAGGCTTGATGTCACCAAACCCGCCGAGGTGACTGCTGCATTCGCTGCGAGTCGGGACAAGTTTGGTCGCATCGATGTGGTAGTGAATAATGCTGGGTTCGGTGTCTTGGCAGAGGTAGAGGGCACAGCCGATAACAATGCGCGAGGTGTCTTTGAAGTGAATTTTTGGGGTGCTTCGCATGTGAGTAGGGAAGCGGTGAGGTTCTTCCGTGAAGAGAACAAGCCGATGGGAGGACGGCTCCTTCAAGTCTCGTCCGCATCTGGAATCCACTCGTCGGCTTGCGTCGGGTACTATTCCGCCAGGTGAGGGACCACTAGACAACGTCCGATCATTGACACTGATGCACGTTGCAGTAAATTTGGTATGTTGTCGTAACCTCGTGAAAGGTTAACGAAGAGATTGACTTGGTGATGGTTAGCTCTCGAATCCCTAAGTGAATGCCTCGCGGAAGAGCTTGACCCCAACTGGAACATCAAGGTAAACAACTCTACCCTTTCCCAAGAGTATCATCAATGACTTATTTACACCATCACGGCGTCTTGGCAGGTAACTATCCTCGAACCGGGACCTTTTCGCACAAAGTGTCCCACCGACAATAGGATAACAGACCCCGTCCATCCAGCGTACACAGACCCTTCCTTACCGACGATGCAGATGCGCGGCGTTTTTGCAAATCCTAACCCGGTGTTCAATGGTGATCCCGAAAAGTTTGCAGAGGTGGTATATAGGACAGCTTACTTGGAGCACCCTCCTTTGAGGCTGCCCGTTCACACTGAGTCTTTGGTCGCACTGAGAACGAAGGGAAAGCAGTTGCTTGAAACCGCGGACAAGTGGGAGGCGTGGTCGGAGGACGTGTTGATAGACGAATGAGCTTGGAAGTGTCAGTCGAAGAGGCAAACAAATTGCGCGTTCGTCACCTAATTCTACCACATCGTTTCGCTCGAGTATATCGTTAATCGAATTCCAAGTACTAAGAGCCTGGGTCGTAGTTCAAATCAAGTCTTGATTCACTCTGCATCATAAGTAGGTAGAGTGGGGAACTACAGTAGACTACATTGTGACCATCGGATCAACTACTTAACGGAAGCGGTGATGACATCGTAAGCCATCAACAATAAAATCATGACATGTACTACAGCGGCCGTCCGTTTTTTATGACACAAGCTGGAGTAGCTTGTCACCGTCCATCGATTTACCAGCGAGCCGGGCCAGCCTTTGCTGGTCCTCGCCGAAACCTGCTCCCTTTAGCATAATTGCCATAAACTCGAATGCGTTCGGAGCGCCGATGGAAATATCGTCCAAGAATTCCGCCATTGACATAAAGCCAGCTTCAAATATCTCGATAGAACACTGGCCCTTTGATGCTGCTTGAGCAAAAAAATCCGAAACGAGAACTGCGTCGGCCACTTTGCTCTCCAGAGCCGAGCCCACCAGCTTATCGACAAGGAGGAAGCGGTGTTCCTCGGGAAGGTTCGTGAAGTAGACATCTGCTTCATACATACTCCGGACAGCAAAGAACTCATTGGTGTCCTCCTCAATCTTCTTCTTCGCTTCGGCTTCTGACATCTGAATGGGTACCTCAGAAGCTGGGGGCATTTCCTCGGCAGGAATGGGCTTGGACCGCTTGGCGCGGGGCAGAAGCTTCAGCTTCCTCCGTTGGGGAGGTTCTGGCGCTCTGCCCTGCCCAAGGTCTGTGGGGATCTTCCGGCTAGGAGGTAGGCTGGGTTTAGTAGTGGTATCGGCTACGGGCTTGGGATCTTGGCTGAGCACGGAGGGGGTGCCAGAGCTCGGGCTTGTCCTAGATAACGAATCGTGCTTGTTCTTCTTGATGAAGACACTGCTGGGACCCTTGCTAATGTCACAAAATCGTGACAAGTCACCTGCCTTTGGTTGTGGCCGAGTAACCAAACCTCCAGCTGTAGTCCAACCGTCAGGTGCAGATTCCGCATTTTGGTCACCACCACGACGACTTGATCCACCTCTTGACATGCGGAGACGCTGGGCATCTGCGGCTGCCTTCTCCTTCGCAACCTGGACCCGATTTAGTCACTTGTCACAAGAAACTAGCACCCCAAATACGTACAGCTTCATGGACGGCAGAAATAGTGGTGAGCGCAATAACAGCACCACGAGCTACCCATTTTCGATCACGGAGCTCAATCACATCCTATGGTGAGAAAGGAGATGAGGAAGAGCAAAACAACAGACGAACGCTGGTCGTCACCTGAAGCATGAACTGCATACGTGGACTGACGTTGAGGCTCTTGGAAAGCTCCTTCATCCGCGTAAAGTACACGTCCATGTGTGCTCTTGCCTTGGGGACATCAAGTAGCTGACCAACTGTTTTCAGCAACTGGCATAAACTCTCAATCTCATCATCTTTGGGATTCTCAACGTTGCCCAAGAACTTCTTGACACACTCGTGCATGATACGCTCCGTGAGCATCTGGAGCTTGAATAGTTCACCAAAGAACTTGATGAGACCGAGACCTTGACGTCTTGCCTTTTGAGCAGCGTAATACTCGTCCGAATAGAGCCCGCTCTCATCGCCCCTCCTCTCATTAGCAGCCTTGATGGCTTGGTCATCAGAGGCCTTGGCCGCAGCGGCTGCAGCCGTGGTCTCCTTGGCAACCCAGCTACGCTCAAAGTCTTCTTGACAGCGATTAAGGAGATACTTTCTGAAAAGCTGATAACCAAAGATAGGCTTGCCCTCCGAGTTCCTCATACCATCGTCCTGAACTTTTGGACTGATCTTGTCCATCATCTTCCGGAAAAGGCGCGCATACATCTCACTCCACGCCGCGTCATCGGTGGCTTTCTCGAATACGAGCCTGATGACCTCAATGAGCGTTCTGCCATCCTTTTCCTTCTCGCTTTTGTTCGCCCAAGCGATGATCTGGTCGGAGATTGAATCGAACTTCTCCATGGTGAGTTTGTTGAGCAGGGCCCTGACTTTACGATCCACGAGTTCGGGAACAGTACTCGACATCTCGAGGGGAGAAACAGACTCGAGCGCAGCCCCAAACACAGGCACCGCACTTGGGCCACCGAAACCCGATCCCTCGAGAGATCCTTGTTGATAATAAGCAATCTTGTTCGCATCCGTACGCCTATCGCCACGCTTACTTCGAGCACATTTGCCGCCCGCAGGGTGCGCACCTGTGCCACCCTGAGAAACCGTCTGCGTCATAGGGGAACGACCAAACGGCAAAGCGGCAGGCCCACCGCTGACCGAGGCAGAGCGCGCGCCGGTCGAAATCATAAAGCGTTCCTCACTTGTGAGCTTGCTGGTCTGAGTGGCGAACTGACCCATAGAGAAAGGACTAGGCGCAGCGCCTGGCTTAGTGCCGAAGCTACTCGTGATCCCGAGTCCAACCGAAGTTTGACGAGCAGCCTGTGGTATCGCACTCGCTGGCTGGCGATGGCGTCCCAAGCCAAGACGAGTCATGCTAGAGGCTGACTGATCCAAAGGTTCGATACCTAGGATGTCCAGTCGTGGAAGGTTGAGAGGCTTCTCCTTGCAGAGCTGCATAAACTGCATAAGGAAGTCGCGGTCGTATCTGCAGGAACGTGAACAAGCCGAAAAGGAAGAGTGCGGGCAATGTTTAGATACCTAAACTTGCCATCCTTCGTGTCCTTGTTGAGGTCCTCCCTGGGGCCTCTGACCCCTTCGGGGTACTCAATGTCCTGAAGTCTCTCGATGTATCTTGCCATCGCCAACGAAGATAGCGTGGAGGCATTAGTGTTGAGAGCACGGACAAGAGGGACAGTGGTGGTTGGTGGTGTGTGAGGAGGCGATGAGGTGCTTATACTGCCCGAAGGTTGGTGCGTAGGTGAGGACGGGGGCTGGGGTGTATGTGGAGGGTGATGAACAGCATGCGCCATGGTAGTGGTACCGGGGGGTAAACTGTGTGCGGTAGTGGGTGAGGCCTTGAGGCCTCGAGGCTAGTCTGGTGACCAGCCCGTCCTAATGGGGCAGGAGGCAAGCCGCCGAGCGGTCGATAGACGGACGGCTTGCCTCATTAATACGGGACGTCTGGCTGCCTTGAGGCTTGAGGCGCTGGAGATCAGTTTCCGCTTACGTGGTAACGATAACAGCGATCTACAAATTACAATAGTGCAATCAGTTGGCAATGCAATGTCCAGCAGCTATCGCGTATTTGGAAGTCGTGAATGTAGTGGACGTTCAGTGGACGCACAAAACAGAGTTGGTGTTCTAAATTATTGTCATACTTTGCTAAGAAATGTTCATTACGAACCTTAGGCTACACTTGGAACACCTCCTTTGAGGCTGCCTGGGTCTTTGGTCGCAGTAAGAACGAAGGGAAAGCAGTTGCTCGAAACCGCGGACAAGTGGGAGTCGTGGTCGGAAGACGTGTTCATCATCATATGAAAGGTTGAGCTTGGAAGTGACGGACACGCGGAGTCCTTCATTCGAGTATAAAGTGGATGCATGTCAGTCACATTGGATTTTATCACCAGGAGCAGTTCAAAGTCTTGATTCGGTTGGCATCATTACACTCGCGACCCTTAGTCACTTGAACTTCAACGGAACGAGTAACTGGCGACCTGAACTTTTTTTCGTGCGAGAGCTATCAAAACGTTCCAATATCTATAACTGACATTAGAAAAGGCGCCCGGGTTACAGACCAACATGGATGCAATAGTATGCTCAAGCAGTTCGGACGAGCCAAGCCCAGAACCCTCCGAGTCGGGCATCTCCATGAATCGTGCAATACTAGTTCCAGAAGCTGCATCAAACTCGGATAATCCCAAGTCGATTCCCAGCTCCAATCCAACTCCCAATCTCAGCCACGCCAAACGCACCGCGATATTCATCCAAGACGAATGTCTCAAACACCGTTTCATACGATCGCGCGACATTTCGGGCATCGTCGAGCGTCCAGAACGCCTTCATGCTATCAAGCTGGGACTTGCTGCTGCCATTTCACGCATCGAGGACGCGGAGTCCGCCATAAATGCACAGAAGCCCGAACCCGAGCCTACTGCAGGGACGGACGAAGGTGATCTTGCGGCTGCGCTTGCTCGCCTGGCGATTGCACCCACTGCGGGCCCGGGTGCTTCGGGTCCAAGTCCAAGTTCACCCCTCCGTACCGCGTCAATCACGGTCCGAAGAACCTCCGCGTCCGTCTCCCTCCTCGACCATGCCGCCGTTAAATACGTCCACGGCGACATCGACCGGGACGTCTACCTCGAAAACCTCATTGCATGGGCGCGCAACAGCCAAAAGAACATCACGGAGAAAGGGACGGAGATTCCGGAGGGGATCCCACCCCTAGATTTATACCGTCAGTCATTCTTTGATACGTGTCCCTGTGGTCCTCGTGCGCTTCGCATGGTACACGCGCGTGCTGATTGTGGTGGTACAGTCTGCCCTGGTTCCATCGACGCGATTCAAGGCGCCATCGGAGCTGTTTGCGAAGCAGTGGATGCGAGCATGACGGCCACGCGCGGACCGGAGCCGCGTTCCAACGGACCGGATGATCCTTGCGAACGCGCGTTTGTAGCAATCCGGCCGCCGGGGCATCACTGCGGGGAGGACACGCCATCTGGGTTTTGCTTCATCAACAACGTTGCCGTCGGTGCCGCGCACGGTATGTCCCACTCACATGGTCGTTCGCTGTCTCACCTATTCGCTCCCAGCGCATTTAAATCATGGTATCCAGAGGATCGTCATTCTCGATATAGATTTGCATCACGGTGCGCTTTTCTCGATCACGATGTTGGCGTGTTTACTAGAGTAACGGCTACTTGTAGGAAATGGGACTCAGGCGATTGTATGGCAGATAAACGAGGAAACGTATCAACAAACCTTGGAGTCTGGGCTACCCGAGAACGACGGACCTCCCCCCAAACCAGGGCCTCGGATATTCTATGGTTCTTTGCACGATATTCTATCTTTTCCCTGCGAGGTCTGTAATCCGCCGATGCTCTGACCCTCGATTAACTGGATCATAGGATGGGAAACCAGCGATGGTACAAGCAGCGTCCACCTCGATCCACGGTGCTCACGGACAATACATCCAAAACATACACCTTGAAAGATACGATTCTGAGACCCACTTTTGGGACGGTCCTTACCCGCGGTATCTCACCCTCTTGCACCGCGCACGCAGTTTCTTAGACGAGACTGGTGGCCCTGGCGATGACGTCATCATATTCATCAGGTAATTCCGTCTACTTTTGAACGATCTATCAATCCACACACTGCCTCCCCTTGTGCAATCAAGTTGCGGGTTCGATGCTGGCGAGCACGAGTACCCATCCATGTCTCGGCACAACCGCAAGGTCCCCGTCGGCTTTTACCACAGATTTACGCGCGAGACTTGCGCTCTGGCCGATATGTATGCCCACGGCCGGGTCGTGAGCGTTCTCGAAGGTGGGTACAGTGACCGTGCACTGACGAGCGGTGCCATGGCACATCTCTGTGGACTTGTGGAACTCCCTTGTCAAGCGGCTACATCCAACTCGGATGACTGGGTCGACAACACATGGTGGGCTGAGGGCAATCTTGTCAAGGTGCGATGCGCGTTCATATTATATCTTGTTTCGGGGATGAATGATATCAGCTAACATCGTTTTATTCGCAGCTCGAGAAAGCTGCCAAGCCTCGAAAATCCGCGTCCGCGCGTGCGAGTATGGAGGAATGGCTTGCTCGCACTGTGAGTCTCCTCTCGATATTCAACGGCGGTGGGGCAGACACGAACGTGAAGGCGTCATCCGCTCGGGGTGCGGGTGCTGGAACGAGTACATGGGCACCTCCGGCGTCCAGGTCGCTCCGTGAGCGCAAGAAACCTGTGTTAGACAGCGCCAGAGCTCGCGATGCACCGCCAGTGTCAGCACGCACCGGAAAGAATGGGCGTCGTAGCGTATCTACGTCGGGAAAGCAGTCTGTGGAGCGCACCAGCACTGACGCAACCAACGCATCGCGAGCGTTGTCCGCAGAAGGATCGAAATCGGAATCAGGACGTAGAGAGATGGTTCCACCACGGGAGGAGGGAGAAATTCCACCAGGGACAGAAAAGAAGAAGCTGCCGCGAGTTATTTTACATGTTCGGCCACCTGATGTGGCTGGTTGATATTAGGATTGAAGGTGTACATGTGTATTGGGAGGTGTGCATGTCTAGCATCACTCCAGCTATACCCCATTTATTCCCTCACCATCAATTCACTGACGATCCCATCCTCGTCTGCCACACCACGCGGTATCCCACATTGCCCGAGTGACAGTACCTCCGAACGACTTCCCTCGTCAACCCATTGAAATTCTGAGTCTCAACGGTACTCGTACGCATCTCCGAGGGCACACAACGTCGGACAACCAAACGGCGCAGAGGAGAAAAAGTCAAAAGAGACCAAGAGACCAAACTATACACCACTCGGCATCCGAATGAATAAAAATCCAAACGACGGACATGGACAACAGCGCCCTACGATGAGGTCCGAAAGGTCCGACGGCAGAGGGTTTTGCTACCTGGAGTTCTGAACCTGATACCACCCTCCTCCTCTACTTCGTGGGAGTTGGGGACCGCTGTCCCCCCGCACGACCCACAACGAACTGACAAATGGACATGGTTGCAACCCATCCTCGAGCCGCAGGTCCAGACATGCGGTCTGATCGTCGCTGCGACGGCCGCTCACTTGAATTTGACCCTAGTACAGTTGACTTGCGCCACGGAAAGCCCTCGGAGTTGTGAGTACCCCGTCCCAGTCCCGGTCGCGATTTCGATACATGAGTGATGGACGTAGCAAGAGTCCCAAACGCCACCGTGACCGTGACCTGGCCGAGAACGGTGGATTTCTTTTCCCGTGCGTTCACAGTATGGACCCGCTCTATGCAAGGTTGTTCGCCCGTGCGCCAGTTTATGACGTTTTGTTCGCTTGCCTCTCGCCGCGTTCTCTCGTCCGATTAGCTCTGACCTGCCGTGCTGCCTACTTGGCTGTGGCCGAATTCAAAACCCGCGCTTTCAATATCAACCGCCATTTCTCCCGATTCTTTACTGACCCTATCGCCTTTCGATGCCTACAGGCTCGAACAAACACGCTCGTCTCTGGCTCCAATGCCCTCCAGTTCCTCGACAGGACCTGTTACCCCGAGGCTGACCTCGACCTTTACACGCATCGCAACCATTCGTTCGAGGTTGCCCAGTTCCTCGTAGAAGCTGAAGGCTATCGTTATGTCCCTCGAGATAGGCAGAAGAAGGATTGGAAGGTAGCCATTGACTTAAAATTCGACCTCACCCAATACCGTGCGGTTGTGCGAGGGAATTCAGGCCATGCGTATCCCACGACAAATATCAGAGATGTGTGGACCTTTGAAAAAACAAACATCCATCAAGAATGTCTGACAGTCCAGATCGTCGAAGCGCAGTCGTCTGCACTCGAATCCATTCTTGGGTTCCATTCTAGTACGTCGTCCTCCCCCGATCTCGATGCGTTCCGTTCTTTTGACCGTGTCTGTCTTCCCCCAGCGTGTGTCATGAACTTTATCTCGTCCGATGCGGCGTATTCTCTTTATCCTATCGCCACTTTTGAAGAACGGAGCGCCCTCGGCATGCCACCCTCGCGACGGTCCCCGAAAGCCGTCGAAAAGTACGTCAGGCGTGGTTGGCGGTTCTATTTCATGCCCCCTCCCAACCACCCTGCGTTCTTTCTGGAACAAGTGCGATGGGTCACCGATAAACACACGTGGTCATTACAACTGGACCAGACCGGCGTCAAGGAGCGTCCTCCCCTGAGCCGGACTTCAGCCCCTCTCACGTGTGATCCTGCCCTCTTCAACGGCTGGCTGTTCAAGTTCCACAAGCACGAGGACGACGAGGGTTGGGAGACAAAGGGTTATGTATGCGATTACTATCCACTCAAGACGACGCTCTTTCGGTACAACTATGCGATCACAGACGAGGCATTGCAACTTGCCATCAGAGACTGGGCGCACCAGCAAGGCCAAGTATGTCATCGGGAAGTTCCCAAAGAGGACTGGGTCTGGTGCGTTTCTTGTCATAGATCGCCCGTGTGCTAGATTGCCGATGGGCGTTTTGGGTAGGTTCGATGCAGACATTCCGGCCTTTTTCAAGGAGGCGAACTTAGCGAAATAAAAGGCGTGTCTTGTTTTGGTTCCCTACGCATCCAACAAGTATGTATACACGCTTGTTAAAGCACGTCGTCATTGAGTGCTGACCCGTTGTGTTGCTCTCTTCTAGAAACAGGTTTCTTTCAACTTTATGTGTCGCTGAACAGTGATCGTTGATGTGTCCCAAGTGAGAATCGTGACCCTTTTCTGACTTTTTGACTGATGGTAGCAGACATGCCGGATCTTTCGTTGTGTTTTCATCGGTCAAAACTCGGGCGCTTGACTTGAGAACAAGAACGACTTAAAAGTGGTTAGTTGCCATGGCGATGAGCGTCATTGTTCCTTCTCTTTGATGTCCTTTTCTTTTCGAAAGTTCTGCGCGTAGCTCGAATTTGGCACCAAGGTCTTGTGTAGTCTACTATAAATGCACAAATTGCCCTGTAAACTTAGTTCCAAAACCATCATCGCCGCCATGCACAGCCAACGCACAGCGGTAAGGAAGGTGTATTGGAATGACTGCTGTGCTATAACTATACAAATCCCGCTACATAAGTAGGGGGTCTTAGCGTCTGCTAAATTTTCGCCGCTAGATTTGTGCTCTGCTCAGCAAACTCCCCTCCCGTTCGACAGTGTCCGCCGCGGCGATCCAATCACCTAACTCTGGCGGTCCAAATACGGACACCTTGTTCCCGTTCACCCATGATGACATTTAACAGCCGAGGTTTCAAGCCCGAACCTGGGCGCATAGTGATACCTCGCTCACGTCCAACCGGGGAGAAGTGGGGATTCGGCGTAGGTATGTACAGGAGTATCGAGTAAAACAGGGTTGGCACACGGCCATACATGTAACATGAGGGAGCCTGAGGTTTCTCTTTTTCTTTTCCTTTTTTTTTGAAGTAGGTCGGTAGAGGTGCAGGGTTAGAAAAGATTATCATACCCTCATAATCATCGGTGATATGGAAGAATTCATTTTCGGTGCAAACGGATGCCCTTGGCAGGTGTTGCCCAGCTATGGCAAAAGATTCAGTCGTTCGCCATTATCTTAACAGCGCAGCATTGCCATACCTCGGTTTTAGGGGTGCTTCTTTTCTCTGAGATGGCGCAGATGACGCTCGCGAATATGCCTGACGAAGTATTTGCGTTTAACCCGTTTATCACATCCCTCCCACCAGCAGTAAATCAGGGCATCTTCCCTCAATTTCCTGATACTATGCATACTCCCGAAATGTGCAGGGGCACTCTGGCATGTGATCGGAGCACCACAAGTCTCAGAGATACCCTCACCAGTCCACTGACAAGGCGACGTCGCCAAGCATGAGTGCGCAATCTGCGCGGTGGTTATATGGAGATGTACTTCGTCTAATTGCACAATTTCCGGAGTTTGTATCACCTGTCACACGCGACGTTGAATGGGTGGCGTGGTCGCAAAGCGTGAGCATGTCATGCTTACATTTTCGAGCTCAGCACCAGGACGATTGTCCTCCGTCGCGGCAAATATATCATTCTGCGTACGGTATTTATCAGCGCGCGAAAGACAGGATCACATATCGAAGGTATCATACCAAAGGAACTCGTATCGCATCCGTGGTGCGACTGTCAGTTCCGAACAATGCCTCCATTTCAAGGTCTAGTGCGCTGCGGTATGTAGGGGACATGGGCCCTAAGGTGCTCATGTTGGGAAGAGGTACAGGGTACCAGGGAACATATGTGCTAGCCAATGGGGCACCTGCAGAGGATTGTATGCTCTATCGCGCGTTCAGCATGTGTAGAAGCGGAACGTGAAAGTGTCTTGCTCACATCCTCGAGCCTCTGTGTACCAAAACCATAATCTTCTGTGGTGACACCACTCGGCGAATGGTACTCGTTGGCCTGTGAAACGATCGGAACCTGAATACACAACAAAAATGCATCCTAGAACATACCGAAGTGCGCTTCTCTGTCTCGTACGTCAGGTTCAGTGCATGGCACGTTTCGAAACGGTATGGAGGGAACATGCAATTGTGATGCTAGGAAGTAGGAAGCACAGGGTCAATCTTCGCAGTGCGAGTTATATGCAGGGCATTTATACAGATTGGCATGCCCTCCATCGCATGAAACAGCACCAGCGGTAGATACTACGGAAGAGATGGAAGACTCGGGGACGGAAGATGAGTAAACCTTGAAATTCAACTCCGCGTAGCTCACTGTTGAACTGTTCTTCGCCAGTCATAGATAGCACGCGAGTCGATACCATATCGATACCATGCTCCGTGTAGTTCGCCGGCCAACTGGGGTAAGTACGGCTTTAAAGACGTCGACAATGAACTAATACCCTGAGCATAGGAACCGCCTGTCACTGTTGCGAAGGTCGATTTGTGTGAGAACTTGAAGGAAGTTGAAAAAAATGCTTACTCGGGAATATTACCGTCATAGGGTTCGAGATCTCGATTTGAGGGCTGAGGCGGTGTAGAACCAGGCACGCCCATACGGCCCAACGTGTCCGGAACCTGACAGCCGGAGCACTGGCAGCGGCGAAGTGAAAAAAAGGCTACGTGAATGGAGTCAGCCATCCTCAGGGGCCATCAATTCATGGAGTGTTGAACACTGAGGTTGTGTCTTAAGTCCTCGGCGACGTGGTGGGTTGGAATACTCGATAGGCGACCTGGGGTCGTTGGCCCAAAGTGGCTTAAGTCGCGTAGGTGTGTGTCATCTTGTGCTTGCGCCGTCCATGCTGAACCGTCTAGATCTGTGCTTCAGCGATCTCATATCGACCCGTTTCGAGTCGTTGCGCACGTTGCTCGTTGCGCCATCCACCCGGGCTTCTTATCGTATTCGACGCCGTTTCCATCGCTTTGGCGGTCCCTCGACGAATCTTGGTGTCCTCGGTCACCTGTACACTCTCACTTGACTCAACGTGTTCGTCTCGTCGACGCCGTCGCTCATCCTGCATCTGGAGCGTCGCCCTGGATTCCCCCTGCTCGTCTGTGTCCCATCCTCATTTGCCACATTGACTTGATACGCTCGTATCTCCATTGTCGTCGTTTCTTTCACTCACCCCCTTCTCGAATTGACGCGCTGGGGTTCACGGGTTCATTCATTCGTCTCGCAGGCTCATCGGCTGGTTTGGGTTTGGGTGGCGAGGGTGAGGGCGAGGGTGAGGGAAGGGTGGACATTCATGAAGTGTGCATTACGCACTGCGTCGAGGTTCACAACTGTGAGCGTGGCGGCAGTGAGAGGGAGGTTGGGTGGGTAAAAGAGCAAGCGAGTCGGGCTTGTAGATGTTTGGTAGGGTCAACAACATCGTGCCGATCTGAGAGGGTGTCTTCCCCACTGGCACAATCCTCGTCCTCTTCCTCTCCGTTTTCATCAGCGCCAGCGATCTGGTTGTATTCCCCTCCCCACCCCCGACCCCCTCGATGTCTTCCATCCCTCCATCCTCGGGCCTGTAAGTTGTCGCCCGAACGTCGTCATATGGGAGTCAGACACAATACTGGTGCGACATGGCCAGCTGATATGACAATTGAAAGGTGTACATAGCGTGACGACATACTTGAATAAGTTTCAGTCGAATGGAAGAGTTTTTCGGGGAGAAGTGGGGATTCGGCGTAGCCGCGTAGGTACATACAAGAGTGTGATACTAGGTTTTCCCACGGCCAAACATGTGCCAGTGGGAGCCTGAGGTTTCTTTTCTTTTCTTCTTTTGAAAGTAAGTCGGGAATCAAGAGGGTACAGTTTCCAGTGAAAGAGGATTTGAACAAAGGAATGGATGATAAAGTACAGGCACCAGTACAAGGGGCATGGTGCATGACGGACAACAAGGCTGAGTATTTAAAATGGGCAAGTGACAATAACTTCACATCCATGCTTCCGAAGGATCGAAAATCGCAGAAAGAGGACGTGCCGCGTCAAACTCAGCTCGATGGCCACCTTCAGCCGCCTACCCCCAAATACAGTGACGAGCGTTTTCGCGCTGCTGCGGTTGAATGGTTGGTGAATACGGATCAGGTAGTTAACACTTTGCATACTTGACTCTCAAGCTAACCACTCTCCAGCCAATCTCTGCTCTCGAACATCCTTCATTCAAAAAGTTGGTCGACGTTGTGGCGCAGGCAACCAACAGCGTGAAGGTTCCAAACCGCAAGTACACACGAACACTGATAATCGACACGTTCAAGGAACACATGCTCAAACTACGCACGCAACTCTTGGTATGTAAGGGTATACACCATGCATAGACACTAATACTAATCGACATGATTGTAGAGCGATGCCGTCAAAGG